>VWZU01012032.1:2562052-2625444 GCA_013397095.1 Sterrhoptilus dennistouni
AGGGGGACCCGCCTCCCCGCCCGCCTCGGCATCGCCCCCCGGCAGCCCCGCCGGCAGCAGCTTCTCCTCCCTCCCGGCTCTCTTCTCTCGCCCAGAACTCTGGAGCATCAGCTGCTCTTTTTATTGGTTACGGCTCTCCTCGTCCTCCCAACTTCGACAGGTGATCAGAGCATCGTGGCTGTTTTAGGTACTGACTTAGGGTCTAATTGCTTTTATGGGATTAATGAACTTTATTTGGAATAGCTCAGGTTGTTACTCTCTGTTTGTATGTTTTCCTTATGTCATGGGTAGGATGTATTATCCATGTAGTAGAAATTTCTTAAGTTAGGAGCTGTTATTGCTGTCACTTTAAAATGTCACATTGATCTTTAAATTTGCAAATCTTTACAGTAAAAGGTTTCTGTAGGAATTCAGTCCACTGAAAATGTTTGAAGAATTTTATTCTCTTTTTTTTCCTGAGAACTGACAGCTACTGATTGAAAGAAATGTTGATAGAAATTTGATGTGAGATAAGATTTTTAGATAGTTTTGTATTTTTAGTATAGTTGCTTTCAAATAAAAAGCAGTTGCAGTCATGCATGAAATTCAGAATTTAATAATAAATTATGTCTTGGGAGTTTTCCCTTATTTTTGGCTTTTAAAAATGCAAAATGTAGCACTTGACAGCTTTTGTTATCATGTATCAAATGCAATTGGTAGTAGAGAGGAATAGAGGAATTTCTTTTGGCAGTAGGGTGATTAAATTTATGGTTTTTAATGTATAAACTACACCAAAGCATAATCTGTTCTTTGAGAATGCAGTTCTCTCTTTGTATTTAACCATTTTCCAGTATTTCAAAGCAAAGTAGAGCTGCCTTATGGAACTCTACAGAGATATAAAATTATAGAGAAAATAATTTTGTAGCCATAGAAATGCTAATGTAAAGTCAAAATATTTCGATCCTGTTAGCTGAATGTAATATAACCAGATGAGAAAGTACAAAAATAAATTATGTATAAGGATTACAGAATGTACCAAAGATTTTGCAAAAGAAATTAGTTGGCTAAATCCTAATATTTACAGATGGATATTTCCATGTCTTTAATGCTGTGATTCTGTTAATATAATTTTCCTGCAGCACAGTCTTAAGTTACCTGCAATTGCTATTGATAAACATCAGGTCAAAGAACAAAATATTTTGTTGGAAAACAAACTATTTTAGGTAAGATCTATTTTAATTTACAAAATCACTTTCAATTAAAAGATTTCTTGGGTTCATTGTAGTGAAAAATAAGTTATTTGTGTTGCTTCCCACAATTTCACCTTGCACAGTGTCCTTCAGCTCTGTCACTTGCTCTTATTGGAGTTGACATCATGTAGTAAGTGTAGCACAAATGTAAATAAGATTAATGTTAGTGAATGCCACTTAGTACTGTTGAAGAAATCTTCAGCATCAGCCATGTGGAAGCAACTGATCTTTGTTTAAAAATATTTCTTTTTAAATACAAATGATGGACATGCAAAATCACACAAAAAGTAAACAGGTGGATGTATGGCTATATGTACAGTTGTGAATGCATGTATGTGTATATATATGTTTCCATCTTTATGTATGTGCTTACACACCACATGTATATGCTTTTCTCTCAGAAAGAAACATTTGAACAGATGTTACTTTTTTTTAAAAAAGCTTCCAAAACCAATAGCAGGACTCTTAAATGGGAGCATGTCTTAATATACCTTTAAATTCAACCAGATAATGCAAGTTTAAAAATTTTCTGAAAAAGTGACATCAATTGGAATTGTATGAAGAGGGAAGACAAATATGTATGACTGTTTTCACAAGTTACACATTTCGGTGCAGCCTGTTTGTGTTTGGTTCAGTCTGTTTGTGCTTGGTTCATGCTGTTTGTGTTTGGGTCATGTTGTTTGGTTGGCTGTTGTTTCTGTGGCTACAAACAGAGGGAATGATGGTTTTGTCTGCATGGATGTCTGGGTGAAGGAACAAATGCACAGATCTATGTGAGAACAGATGTGTCAGCACAGATTGCTGTGGTCAGGGCTGCTGTTTATGTGAATCAAGGATTTTGCTGAAAGTGGGTACACACATCTGTTTGACAAGTAACTTTCTTACACTGTGTGACAGATGAATAGTTGCCTTCTTTGTTCCCCATCTCATGGAATAACATTTGCTTTCTGCTCTTTTTGGATGTCCCTGTAAAATTCAAACTTCAAATGTTTTGGAGCATTATGTCAATTGCTGAATGGTGAACAATGCCAGAGCAGCAGGTGCAAAACCAGAACAAGCCTCTGAGGTGACCACCAGCACAATTCAGGCCTGGAATATGAAATACTGTGAACTCTGAACTGAAATGTATCCATGCAGTGTACAGCATGTACAGCTGTATAAGCAGTTGAAATTACATATTCATTTACAGTCTGATAATCCTCAATCCTGACTGAAGAATTGAAACATGCTCCCTTTATCCTACAGAAAACCATTTTTTTCCTTTATCCTACAGAAACCCTGTTTTTTAGGTCTCAGGCCTTGAAACCACGAAAGTGAAGTGGTGGATAAATGCACTGCTTCATTAAATAGAACAGCTGTAAGCCAGTGAAGAGTCAGCCCTTCACACAAAAAATAAAGTCTTTGAAAGCCAGTAGACTACATAGCTGTAGTCATCTCCTCTTTATGCACAGGTGGACTGTCTGATTTATGAGTGACTTGTACAATCCAGTACCATCCAACAGGGTCCATTAGATCAGACAGAGTGCCAGACAGAAGCATTCATTCTGTCCTTGGAACCAACCCAACTAGAAAGGAATATTGATATTTTATGCATCATGAAGCCAAATTCCTAGACACAGTCTGTTTGAACCACTGGGATTGTAGAAAATAAATGTACTTCATCCTTTCCAATGGATGCAGCTTGGTATTACTGTTGCTCATTGTCCAGTTTGAAATATTAAGAGTTCTCCCAGCACCTGCACTGCATTTCTTGGAGTTGAGCTGTGGAAGGGATGGAACAGAGACCTCAGTGGCCCTGTTGTTCATGTTCTGCCAGATTCAAAACCTCCACCTAAATCCAAGAAGGCTTCATGTGAAACTGCCCATACTGTTGCATCACATATCCCAACAAGGGAGTATTAACCAGGCTTTCCAGCAGTGTGGGATAGGCCATTCCTTTCCTACCTACCATATTTTTGGCTGTGGAAGAGAGTGGAAGTAGAAATAGGGATTCAATGTGGAAATTCCAAAAGCTATAGGGAAGTTTGGTGCTGGGTTGCCATTTGAGAGTCAGTGGAGTGTGAGTATGTGACTTTGCTGGCACTTGTTCAAATCTCAGTTATTTTCTCAATCAAACTAAATGTGATGCTGAGTCCCAAGCATTTTGTTCCCGGACATCAGGTAAAGACTGGAAATTGCATCCTTGTGGTGATCTTAGAGATGAGATGTAATCTTCATCTGCTTTGGAGAGGGAGGTCTGTGTGTCTGCGTGGCAGCTACTCTGCATCAGGAGAGAGGACATTTCAACTTCCCTATTGTCAGAGAAAATAAGAAACCTGAAAGCTTTTATTTTAGTGTCCAGTTCCAAATGGTTCCTCTATGTCACAAGACTTGTTGAAAGCAAATGTGGAGCTTGAGGTATTTGTTCATTTCCAAGCAGAGATTTTAGCTCTGTCTTCTTCATTATTCCCATTGAAGTTTGAGAGATTGTTCACAATAAAAAGATTTGGCAGTTTCATGATTCACTAGGCTGGGTATCCAGCCAAGATATAATGATGGTTCATCAAAAGCTGTCAGCTTACATCGCATGTACTGGGGATTTCAGATGATGGAAGACAATCTAAAGACCACAGAGCCTTAAAATACTAAGAATTGGAGAACTTCTCCCTGAAGGTATCATGATAATACAATAACAAAGAGGTGAGCACCCCCAAAACTTAAAGGTCTCTAATTCACAATAAAACCTCCAAAAGGGCCCAGTTTCTAAAAGCTCAAACTAGACACCAGACTCCACACCCCATGCTGCCTCTTGATCATTTCAGAGGAATCTAGGCAGTGAGTTTCCCTACTTCCACTCATTATTTTTAGGTACTTGTGAGGTTAGAGCTGTGCAGCTGCTGTACAGAGAAGTATGATGAAAGAAAGCTGGGGAAGCCTGGAATGCCAAGAGAAGACCATTTCCATGCATCAGGCTAGTTTAGCCCTGATTTTATTCCACTCTCTTTAGATTCTGTTCATCTCTGCAGTCAATAAATTCCTCCTTGATGCATAGTTGTATTTCCTTCTGCTTCTTCCCAGATGCTTAGCTCAGGTAAGCATGTCAGGCAAGCATGACTGAATCATGCCAGAAGAACAGGGGCTGTGTTAGATGAGCAGTACATCAAGAAAGGTGAGGAGCTGAGGAGAGGTACTCAAAATATGTCCCAGCTGTAGCCCTGGACTACAAAAAACATTTAAAAAATTCCAGTCTCCACAGGTTTTATTATTCTCTCATCTACCTCATCAGCACTAATTGGGCTGTATTTAATGCATGGATGTGACGTGGCTCACTGGCAGGAAAGGGAGCTCTGTATCAGCCACTCTTGCTTCTCTGCAGCATCACTGCTGGGATCCAAATTTGTGACCAGTAAAAAATGGAAAGATGAAAGAGCATAGCCAAAGCTCAAAGAAATTCAAGGTGTATTGTCGTATGTCCATCTCAAAGATGAACAAGTTGCTAAACCTGAGACTCAGAGATGAATGACATATGGCTAGTTTTTCTTAAATCCAGAGAAATTCTTTCCTTTTCAAGGTAATCCAAGACCTTTGCATACTCTGCCAGGTGTATAATATATGTCTGAGGGGTAGCAAACCCTCAGATGGCTTTGCTCATCCCAGAAGGGCTGGGAATAGCAACACATAACTGTATCTCCAATTGTTTCTGTACAATTTTCTTCATGTGTGTGGGATTTTCAGCAGTGAAGGTGCAAAGATCTGACCTGCTTGCAAGCTGAAGCACATAAACTCTGTCTTGCAGAAGCAGTGAGCTAGAAGAAATTACTTCTTTAGGTTTTTCATGCTTTTAATGGACTTCTCACCTTGTGATTGAATTTAGGAAACAGGGTTTAGTTTCAGGATTTATTTCATTGGTTCTCGGATTCTTTTTTCAGAACAAGGATTTTCCATTCTTTTATTTGATTTCCTGCCAGTTTCCTTCAGTTTTAGTTTTGATTTTTCTCCTTTGCAGTTCACAACTTAAATAAAGGCAGAAGAAAACCTGGCATGGAAGGAAAGCAATTGTATAAAACCCAAGAATATACTTTCTCACTTTTCAATTTCGTATTCCCTTGAAATTTCCTTCATGTGTTAAGAATCCGCAGTTCCTTATAACAACAGAAAATGATAAATGCTGCAGACAGAGCCACTCTGACTGCATCAGCTCAATTCCTCTATTTTCTGTAGTTTATTGTGCATGACACTGCGTGTCTGATCATGGATTCCTCAGCTCGACAGACCTGCTGCTGAAATCAAAGGCAGTTTTGGCAGCGGCCACAGGACTGCACTGGCACAGTCACAGGTTGTGCTTCAGGAAAAATACCATCACACTTTGGAGTAGAAAGGAGTAAGTTAAAAGGTGAAGGAAATGATGGCTCCAGTATTTAATATTTCTGTTTCTTTTTTTTCTTTCAGTTTTGTTGACGTGGGAAATGCAGAGCTATAGTGTTTACATTAACCCCTGCTCTGGAGGAAGTCTGGAGTAGATACAGAAATAGCTGGAAAAACTGTGGGATGATGCTTTCCAGGATCAAATATTTTCCATTATTTTTTAAGAGTAGCTTCTGTGCCATTTTTTTTCCAACTGGGATAATTGCTTTGAAAGTGATATAACTATATGCAAATTAATCTACAGTTAAAATGGAAGTAAAGGTGAAATAGAAGTAGCTATTGACAATTTTAAAAATCAATTTGATTTTATAGAAAAAGTTATTATTTGCTTCTGTTTTTGAAGAGCTGAACTAGCTAAGTAAGTTCTGGCTGAAACTGTTCCCCTCTTGCAAATGTGATTAATTTGTTTCCTTCCCACTTGCATAGTTGATAATAATACTAAGCAGGGGTACCAGTGCTGTTATGGCCAGTAAGAAGCTCCAAACGATGCCAGAATTCAATGTGGTTACTGTAGCAAAGAGAATAGGGTCAAGTCCTCTGAAAATAGAATGCTGGGGAGTCCTTGCTCAAATCAGTGTTTCTACATTTGGGAATTTCCAGACATTTCTTAGAAGAGCTTGCAGTGACATCTGAAGGCCATGAAGTAGAAAACCAGGGATCTGAAAATTCCTTTATTTTCCTCTCTGCTAAAATGTTTTTCTCATGAGGTACAGGAGCTATGTAAACATATTTCAGGAAGGCAGAAGTTGTAACCCTAATTCGTTAATGGGATGCTGTACAAGTGCTAGGAAATGGGGAGAGACTAGGAAAAGGTTGTCTTTAGAGATCCAGCTTGGAAGAACACTCAGGAAACCAAAAGTTGACTAGCAATTTGTGTGCTGCTCTGGAGGCAAGCAGGCTGGGAGCATTTGCTGTGAGCATTATCGATTTCATGTGCTTTTTGATGGAACATCCAGAATTGCATAATCCATAGGGAGTTGCCTGCCCATAGGTCCTTGTTCTTTGACAGATCTGTCACACTTCTCAGAAATCAAGATGCAAAATCCATCACTCAGGGACATGGTGTATGTGTATCAGATACTCTCTGGGGGATGAAGAGTCCATTAAACAGCAAGTCCCTAAACTTATCCATATGAAGAATTCACATCTGTGACAGATAGAATGTGGGGACCACTCATCATCCAACAGGTGATCTAACGTGCTACTAAAGCACTATAAATATTCATTTTATTTCAGCCTCTCAGAGACGTCTGTGGCTGATCCCAGAGGGATAGGAACTGCTTATGCAGACCCTGAGTGGGAACAGCAGGATCATGTCGTATGAGGGGGATCTCAGGAAGCAATGGCACTCCCAGCACTGGCAGTTTCAGGCAAGCATATCATTGCC
Source organism: Sterrhoptilus dennistouni (assembly GCA_013397095.1). Classification (NCBI taxonomy): domain Eukaryota; kingdom Metazoa; phylum Chordata; class Aves; order Passeriformes; family Zosteropidae; genus Sterrhoptilus; species Sterrhoptilus dennistouni. Next base: position 2,569,073 of record VWZU01012032.1, read on the forward strand.
TGCATGATGTAGAGCTGATTTCACAGCTTTCATTTTCATTTCACAATGAAGCTTATGGTACTGTTCTGGAAACTCTGCTACATAGTAGGAGAAGAGTGAAGGAAGTCAGTCATATCTACAACAGCTAGTGAATATGTAAGAAATGAAGGCACAGCAGATTTATGACTCACTAAAGGAGCTAGCCAAAATGTGGAATCAATAGCATTAAGAGAAGAGTAATCAGTTGGGTGATGTAATGGGGAATTCTCTGTTATGAGAATCTTCTCTCTTCTTCACTCACTAGGAAGAATGTGGGTGATTCACCTACTTCAGCCTGTCAAATTGGCAGGCATTCTAATGTACTGTCTCCATTTCTCATCATGACTCCATTTGCAGGATCTTAATGAATTTCCTTTGACTATGAAGACTGTTGGTAAAAGTGAAATTTGCATTGAAACCCGAATTTATAACTAAACAAGCGATCAAGTACTGTTTCTACTTGATCTCTTGATTTGGTGTAGAATTCTCATTTAGTGAATCAGGATCAAGTCTGAAGTTCCTGAAAACTTAAGCGCAGTTTTATTAAAAAAAAAAACAACTCTCAAGCATCTTGACTGTGGCTGAAATTTTGGCTTTAGATTATAACCAGATGAAAAACATGTAGAGATAAAACCTATATCCAAATTGATGGGTATTTCAGATTTTTCAAATTTATATCTTTCCTACTTAGACATGATCTTTTTTTTTTCCCCTAGCTAATTTCTGCTGTCTGTTTGAGTGTTGTGTGTGCTGCTGCTGTATTTCAGCAGTTCTGAGATCTCTGGTGGTGGTTTCAAGGTATGAGGTATTCATTGACTATTACACAGCCACCTTCTGCACTGGCAGGTGCCACAGTGCAGTCACACAGTGCTGACCCTCTGAGAATACAGCAGATGCCCTTGGCAGCAGTTGGACCTGACTTTGCACACAGCCTTTCCCTGGCTGTCTCTGGGTTTGCCAGGAGTGGAGGCAGGACTGAGAAGAGTGGAGCTGGCTGGGGCCCCTGGCAACATCATGCCCATACTCTGTTGAGATTTACTTCTGTACAGTGTCAATGAGTATCTGGCTCACTGTGTGGATTTAGTCTTGGAATAGTGCTAGTCCTGAGCTTTGCACCTCTGTGTCATTCTGCAGACACCACCATCCTCAGACTCATAGGACAAAGGTAAAATCTATGTTAGTAAACTTTCTTCAAAAGTGCCACCCAGCCAGGTAAGTTTCTTTAACAGCAGCAGCCATTGGAAAGTGATTTTGAAAAGTAATTTTAAAAAGTCTGCCTTGTAAAAATCCATTACCTAGGTTGTCTGTGGGTATCCTCTTTCATGCTGCAGCTGATGAGTTGCACCATACAGCTGTAGTATTACAGTGATGCCTGTGAAGCTTTTGTAGGTATTTATCTCCTTCTCACCTCTTACTCCTGTAGTCCATGGCCCTTTGACCTCCCTTCAGCTCATCTGTTTGGTTTCATTTGCTCCACCAGACTGCTGAGAAAGTAAATCAGTTAAATTTTTTTATCTCAAGTCATGTCTCAAGCTTCAGTCTTTACTTTTGATGAAGTCAGTATTTCAGTTCTCTGTGGGAAGGGTAGCAGCTTCCAGAGAACCCCCGACCACCCCTCACCTGTGCAGGAGGCAGGACTTCTTCCAGTACTGCCCTGGATAAATCTACCCTTTGGAATAGAGACCCCTGAACATGGGCAGCTCAGAAAACTCACAGGTGCAGCACATCCCTTTGCAGAGGTAGCAGCTCGTTTTTGAAAGTAGTACAGCCACATTTGCTCACTGTTATCCCTCAGCTGATGAACTTGGCTTAGTAACAGAAGCTGAAATGTTGTGGATGCAGAGGGAAGAGCTTTCTCACGCTATTTGAAGACTGTTTGAAGACTGAAAAGTTTCACCTTTTTTCTTTTAATGATGTTGCAGAGTATCCCCACTCTCCACTCTAAGTACCAGCAGCACATCTTCAGCCAACACTGTAAAAAGCCAACACTGTAGAATTAAATACTCTCCCTACCTGACAGAACCCTCATCAGAGTCCATCAAACCCAGTACCTGAGGAGGCAGCTAACCTCCTGTTTGAGCAGAGCGTGTCAGAGATGATGCCCCACTCCTGAGAGAAGCGACTCCTGCCTGGTAGGGTGCTCAGCAGCTGTGGCCATACAGCCCTCCGACAGCCCCAGGCCTGGGCGATGTCCTTGCTTGTGTTATGCTGAGATGTGACACTAGATGGTGCATTCCCCAAAGGATTGGAAAAGATGGATCTTCCCAGTGCCCAAACCTTTTGGCGCAAGGCTGACGGTAACTGTCCCATCCGCTGTGTAATCACGGTACATCCTTCTCACAACTTTTCACAAAAGTGACCCTTCCCTGCAAAAGTCGAACTCTGTACTTCCACAGCTGCCAGAGTGGCTCTCTGAGACGTAGGCACTTGTGTTTGTAGGTTTGGGGGATTTTTTGTCTGATCACATATTAAGTTATCAATTCAATTGGAAACAAGCAAACTTTAATGTCATATTGAGTTCAAGGGATGCTTCGGGTTGGATAGAGGATGTATTTTGCCCCACTCTTTGCTTGGTTGTCTGGTTTAGGTCTTCACCTTTCTGATGCTTACTACATACTGATTGTCTGACCATGTATTTTAATATTTTTAGGGTAGAGTCTTAGACCTTGCCTACAAGGAATAAATTATACTGAATTAACTACACTGACTTAGAAATTGATTTAGTTAAATCAGTGCAACCCTCCTGAGCACTTTATACCACTTCAGTCTAAGTCATGACTCAGTGAGTAACAAATCAATTCTGTTGGCAGAGAGTGAGAAAGATTAGACTAGATCTTCAGCCTTTCTATCTCAGTATTTATTAGGCTAAGGCCTCTTCAGGGCTTGTTGCTGTTCTCTTTAATTTTCTCTGCTTAATGGACCTCATCCAGCTCTTGATGGCGTAAATGAGGGGTTTTCCATGACCTCCAGCTGGGAGCTGGGGATGGTAATATCTTTATTAGAAACCCAGAGAGACTTAGAATGACAAATAACTCAAGCCTGTCTTCTCCTCACTGCATACTGAGTTCTCAGATTGTGGTTCATATTGCAGAAGATGCATCTAAAATGACAAATATATTATTCTACATTCAGGGCTGGAAAATTTATCCTCTAAAGACAGGAATCTCTACTAACATTGTGCTAGGAGTATCACTATGCAAAAAGTCAATCTGATTTGATTTTCTCAACAACAGCTGATAACATATACTTTTAGGTGGGTTGAAAATAATTCTTTTCAGGAATTTCCACAAATTTTGTGCATTCTGGTTGGATAGACTCAGGACTCAGGTTATTCCTGGTTTTGTAGCAACTTAACCAGAAACTAGACTTATGTTGCACTCAAATAAAAAAAGCACAGCTTTTCAAAATGTGTTTTGAATAGTCCTGCTTTATTTTGTTGCTGTTCTCTTTCTCTACCTTTCTTCACACTTCTACAAACTATTAATAATAATAAGGATATCTGAGAATATGCTTGAGAATATGCTTAAGAATATGCTGAGATCTACTCACTGAAAATGTTGCTTATTGTTCCTAAATCTTCTTACTCCTGTCTGTAGAAAGCAGCAGTTGAACTCTTGAACTGTCTGCCTGTTCCAGGAAGAGTAATTCACTTGTTTATAAACCTAAGATATTGGTTTTGTGCAAAGTAATCTTACTTGTTCTGAACTGGATGTTCATAGAGCTGTAAACTCTGTAACCAATGTCCTGACATACTCTTACAATTCACCTACAGCTCCTGGAAATCTTCACATTTCAAGTAGTGATGCCACCTTCTACTTCCATTTCTATACCAAATATGATTTCTTGTGTTTTTTACAGGTTTATAATGGAACTTACATCTTTGCCTAAATTCCTTTGGACAAGTGACAACAAGCTTCTCCATCACCATTTTCCAGACATACTGGCTACTGTTCATACCACACAGGACATCCCCAAAGAAGTTGTTTTTGGACCATGCATGCTCCAGAACACCCTGCTGGACACTGTAGCTTTCATTGCTCTCAAGTGTTCTGATAGAAGGAACATCCACTATGTATTTAAGGTATGAGAAAAATATCAGTGTTTAATGTTAGACCTATCAGAAAGAGTTAAACCATCCCTGAGAAGGTAAATTTGCAAGGGGTGGGTTTTTGTTTTGTTCAGCACAAGTAACAGCTCCTTCAAAGAGAAAGGGCCAGTGCATTTCTGATTTATGAGCTGTAGACTGGAAGAACATAAGGAAAACTGTTTCCTTTGCAGAAAGAATACAAAGTCCCACTTCTGTGCTGATGATTGATGACCTGCTTCAGATCTGACTTAGAATAGGAGGGAAGAGGTACAAATAATTTAGTAACCTCTAGTTCAGGTTTTGTCAGGACAAAGGAGGTTTACCAGGAGTTGTGACAGCCCTGTGAGAGCAGAGGGGGAAGTGCAATACCTGTGGTATTCCACTGAGCCGTGCAGGTGGTACATTCACAGCATTTATTTGCAGATCTAGGCAACTGCTACCTCAGTGTGTTCAGTTATCCTTAGAAATGAAACCACAATGGCAGTCAGGCAACTAGATCACACACACTTTGGGCAGCCACAACTTGACTGCTGTCCACTGTACATGGACCTCCTAAAGTTACCTTAGATCTGTATGTCTGTATTACAGCTACACTTTCCAATCACTGCAGGGAAAGCAGAAACCCCAGAACTGTAATGGACTGTTAACTCTAAAGTTCTAGTTCCCCAATTTTTTTTTGTTACATAGCCACTGTTTATCATACTTACCCTGGCTTTCTGGGTCTTGGAGTGCCTTTCAGTCACCACTGGTCTAGATGAAGACAGAGAGGTGTTTTGCAGTGTGGGGAAAGGCAATTTGCCACATTATATGGCATGGATGGATGTGGGAGAGATCCAGGTTTGCCTACAATTTCTGTGCTCTGGAGGAGAGAAATCCCATGGCATATTTGTAATATGGAAGATACAGTTGTTGGGAGATAACCTGTTCTACACTTCTGCTTTAAACAGATTAACAGAGAGAAGAGACTTCAGGGTTTATCTGACTATTTTGAGTCTCTGGTACAAGTTTGCTTTCTTGGACAGTGTTATTAGTACTCCAGGAGGCCAACAAACCCTTCAGAGAGAGACCTGCCCTGAAATGAGGCTTTATTTTTGGAATATTTCTGTATTTCCCCTGGGAGTTTTGAATTACTGTAGAGAGAGCCTCAAAGGTTTTCTGCATTGGAAGAGCCCTCTAGAGGGACGGCTTTAGTGTTTTTCTACACTTGAGCTAAGTAATTGCTATGCAGCAATGAAATTGGATGCCTGAGTTGGCTCAGATCTCTGTCTTTTGGCAGTAAGTACATGAAATTCTGTGCGAGTAGCTGTTTTAGATGCAATCGGTAGTCCCATATCCTGTTAACTACTCATAATTAAAAGTAAACCTTCCAGGAATCAAGAACTACCATTAGGCTCCTAACTCTGTGTAGTAATTAATTAAAAATTCAATCATTATGCTATGTTGTCATCATGTCACTGAAGTGCAAAACAAGAAATAGGTTTTGCTCTGCTGGGTGTAGTACAAACAGAATACACATGGGAATGATTTGGCAAGGTGGATTCGTTGCAACTGAGGTTCATCATAGTTCATCAGGACTCCTGCAAGACTTTGGGGAATATTATTTCTAACAAGGGTTTCATCATCTTGGGCTTTTTTGTTTAGACCAAAGAGGGATTTCATAATTTTTTTTCCCTCATTTTCTTGGAGAGCTTAATTTGAGCTCCTTGGCCCAATTTTAACACTTGGGCAAAGAAGATGTCTTGGCAGCCATTGGCACAGGTGGTTCCTCTGTCCCTTACAGCTTCTTGGGATTTTCAGAGATGAGCCTTATTTACTCTCTTCCAGCTTCCCAATGGAGCCACATTCCTCCATAGCCCAGCTGTGACTGAGATGCAGGGCTGTGAATGCCTTACCTCATTATGGGTGCAAAGGATCCATCTGGGGGATTGACATCTCCAGGAGAGGGTGGATTTGCTGGGTTTATAGTATCTCTGAACACATAGTAAAACTAAAGCTGGTTCATGCTTCTGGTTGACAGCACCCAGGTCTTATCTTACATCTGGTACTCCTCCTCACCTACTGGCAGCTCAGTGAGCTCTTTCCCTGGAGTCCTGGTTCCTGGTGGAGCTGCGCTCCCTTTGACTTTGCTTAGAGCACCGGGTGGCTGCTCGGTATTTCTGAAACACAGCAAGTAAAATCTGACAGCCTCTGTCATAGCTATTAGTTTGAGCCACTGTGTGTGGGTGGGTGTTCTTGTGTTGCTGTCAGACACTTGTATTTCTCAATCATTGTTAATTACCATGGCATTTAGAGAGAACCAGTTTCAGGGTGTGCTAAATTATTTTTTCTCTTACACAAAGTAACTCTTACCCTAATGGTCTCTTAATGTTTCATTCTTGTATCCAAGCTACTAATGTGATCTAACTTTTCACTGTAGGTAATAGTCAGTTAAAACCAGAGAAATAATTAGCCAAAATATTGTTTCTGGTACCAAATACCAATGAATGGCTGCCCTGCAATTAGTGGAAAACAAAGAGCTATACATTGCTTGGGGTGAAATTTAGATCATACTTGTCATTAGACATTTTTCATTTGCAAACTTCTTCCTTTCTAAACAATGACTTAGAGCTTCAAAAATTAGTTTTTATACATATAAATGTTGCCCTTGATCACCCTGTGTTTTAGCCTTCAGGCTATAAATATCTCCCCCATCTTTCAAATGTTGCAGAGAGCACAGATCAGCTGTGCTCACACCAAGGAAAATCCTACAAAGAAATAAATCATTCCCTATTCAGTGTAATAAAGTAACTAAGATTGGAGTCACACACTGAGTGAGGAAGACAATGCCAAATGCTTTCTACTTACATTATTTCATTGTCAACCTGTGACTAAATGACTCAGGAGTCCTCTGGAGTAAAAATTATGTGATTTAGGACTATGCTGTAATATACATACAGAATGGAAGTTTAATTTGAGCAATAGACTTAATTTATTTTAAAGTTTTTTTAGTGCCTGACCTTACAACCTGAGAAATATCTTTAAACTTAATTTGGTATATCTGCATGCGCACAAATTGAAAGTAAATCAACCCCTTGCAATTCTCAGAAATTGTTTAACAAAAAATATTGATCTGATGAGATTTATCTGTTTAGATACCTTGAAATGAATTTAATTAATCTAGCAAAGGTAAAAAAGGAATATGCAATTTTATTTCTGAAAAAGGAAAGAGATCATATAAGTGCTTCTTAGTTGTAAGTATTAAAATCTGTATTTTATGTAATCTAGCCAAACAGATATGCAGATGTTTACTTGGGGTATTGAATCAAATAGCCATGATTTTTCTTACACCCTCTGATCCATATCCTCTCATGTAAGTGAAAAACTCCACATGCAGCTGTCCTGAGTGTAAGTTCATTCCCAGTTTCACACTGCACTGATCCAGGGGTCTGCACATCTCTTAGTCCCTAAGTGACAGCACTTGCACCTCTCCTGACTCATATCCCATTTTCATATCCCAAGGATTGAGACCCTTTCTTAGAGAGGATCACACTTCCTGTTATCCACACCTGGCACAGTCCCATGGGTTGGTCTGCACAGGACAGGGCTAGAGACTGACCAACACACCATGGGAGAGTACACATGAACTTTGGTGTCTCCTCCTCCCTCCCACCCAGCTGTATTTCCAGAGCACTCAGCCCCCACACTGGGGAAGCCTTCTCCCTATGATGCCTTTGGATTTGGTGCCACCAGCAAATGTATGTGGCTTACAGCTTTGTCATATGTGCTCAGTGCGAGGCAGAAAATAGGCTTTATGCTTGGATTGGATGAAAATATTGCTTTGGGCCTCAAGACCTGTAACTTGCCTTCTCTGTGTCCTGCCTCCCAGGTGGATGTCACATCTGTGCACAGTCCCACAGGCCTGCCTTGGATGAGACTTGTACAAGCTGCTGCCAATAGCAAGGAGCAGAACTTGGAAGCTTACCTAGAAAACAGTCAGTTATACTATCGCCCCACCAGGAAAATCAGTAAAAATGAGGAACTGCTTGTCTGGTATGATGAGGAGCTTTCCAGACTCTTGGGTTTCAATGAGATAAAAGCTCAGAGTCCCCAGAGTGGTAAGTACCAAATTGCTGACTGCTGGGGTCACTAAGGGCAGAAGTGAGTCTGCATCTTCTTTAGTATGTGGTTGTCCTGTAATAATACAAAACATGTCTAAATCCTTAGCTGGTCTGCTAAGAGAAAAGACATTCTGCTTTGAGGTTTGAGTTGGAGGCACAGAGCAAGAACCAATTTGCCGTTCTTAATGCCATTCTCATTGGTACTTTCTAGCAGAGGATGGTCCACTTGGGATTCATGCTGAAATTTTTTAGCTATGCAATGGAAATCCATGCACTTTGATAACATGGAATCCTAAAAGTCTAAAATATCAGTTGGAAATAGGCCTTTTTTAGCTCATTGAGAAATCAGGTATAGGCTAGCGTTCAGCTTTAATCTTGTAAATGAGCAGATCTTTAAATATATATAACAAACATAACAGTACTGCATACAGCACAGTCTGCCTATTCAGTGTGGAAATGAGGAAAAGAGCAAGCTTTAATTTCTGAGATGTTGCTGGAAATTCGTTGTTCCAAAAGAAATTGACCTGGAAGTTGTTCCAAAACTAATAATCCAGATTACAGAGACACCAAGCAAGTCAATCAGGTTCATACCAAGTCTGACTCCAGCTGTCATTTGCTCAAAACTTTACCTAGTTAGATTGGAACAAAACCCTTTCTACATTCCCTTTAGCTGATTGAAACAAAGCTTGTATAGATTGATTAGTAAAGGTATAGGCTGTTAAAGATATGCCTTACCAAATTCATAGGTAATGTGCTTGTCTGTAATTAGTATTAAATTAATACAGATACATTCATAGCAGGAACCGGCTTAATAATTCCCACTGGTTTCAGTGTATTAGTTTCAGTCTAGACACACACTGCCAGCCCTTTGGATTTACCAGGGAAGAGTGTTACTTGCACAAGAAACACTATATATAGACTCAAGACTTCAATCTCACAGGTATAATGTTCCATTTCAGTGGCCTTATTTTCTTATAAAAAATTCAGCTTCTGTAGCTTGAAAAGTGATCTAAGCTGTGCTGAGTCCTAAATTAGGAATTTCTAGTTCTACCCAATCAATTTATGAACTTTGCTATGTATTCTCAGGTGGTGTCTGGCATCACTTGCATTTTTAAACTGCTGTGTTGTGAAATAATGTAGCATGGATATAGTTTACAAAGGTTAAGATGTACCATATTTGTGTTGATTGCTGAATTTTTTATCATATGTTCATGGGCAATCAATCATCCCAATGAACCAGAGGTGCAGTAGGTCTGAAGACCACAAGGAAAGAGTGTTCCTTATTCCTCCTGCCCATCACTGGCATTGTTTCAATTTGAACATCATTTTCTGTGCCACAGACATGTTCCTTAAGGCGTATAACAGCTTGCCAAATGAGCATGAGTAAGGGCTTCAGGCATAAAGGTCAGATGATTTTTGAATGGTATTAAACTTCCAGAGTTCCTAAAAATAGAGGGTGATGTAAAAATCTTTGAATCCTGGTCTAAAACTCATTATTGCTTGGATATATAGTATTTAACATTCATCCTGAATTAAAGCCAGTGACAGTTAAAAAAGGTAGACCCAAATCTGGGTTTAGACTTCAAATCATTATAAAATCTAAATGGCTTTATCTAGATCATGGTGTACTGGCCATTTTAAGTATTTTTATGAATATAATTACATTTTATGTAATAAAATCTAGGCTTGAGAGTCTAAATGGAATAATTTCTGCCAGTAGCATGGAAGCATGGAAACAAATAAGAGTGAACCATTCTGCATAGCAGGAAGGGACCTCATTCTGCACTGGCATTAGTTTTACCATGTGTAACCTTGTATGACACAAGAGGTGTTTCTGGTTTTTTGTGTCAATGCCAGGATCAAGATCTACATCCACCCCTGATTCCACCTTTGCAAAACTCATCCCTTGTCTCTTTCTGCAGAGTTGAGATGCCAAGAATGTGACAGAGTCTTTAAATGTGAGCATTCCTATCTGTCCCACGTCCGCTTCCTCTGTGTCCCAGAGAAGAGTACTCTGCTGTGGAAAAACCTCCAGAACCCTAAAACTGAAAAGAGCAACCTAGCTGAGCAGACCACAAATTTCCACAGTCTGGCAAGGGACCTGGAAGTCAAAATGGCAGCTTGTAAAGGTGATGCACATGGTCTTACTGGAGAAAGGAGAGCAAAATCTGAAGAGGCTGAGAACAACAGGAGCAGGAAAACAGTGCTGTTGGAGAAAACCAACAATTTGACTGAGGAACATAACTGTGGGGGCAAGGAAGAGGTTGGGGGAGAGCATGCATTGGCTGGTTCTTTCTGGAAGTTTAGTTCAGGGAGGCAGTCAGCTAGGAAGGATGCTTTAGAGCAGAAGCAGAGTGCTTTCACTGAGGTCAGGAGGATGAAAGAGAAGCTGAGGAATGAGAGACTGCAGGAGCCAGAACAGGAAGATGGCACAGTCACACTTGGTAAAGAGCAGGTGTCAAAGGAAGTGTTGCTGAACTCCTCTGGTAGTGCATTCTCCTTTGTTTGGCCCACCAGAGCTCGAGGAGAACAGAAGAGTGCTTTCAGCAAACCCAGTAAATGTGTAACAGAAAGAGCTGCAGTAAATTCTTCTCATCCCATGAGTGAGTCAGCAAAGAGCCTGGGGGAGCTGTCTGGCTTCATTGCCACCGCAGACATCATGTGCTGCAGCACTCTTCTCAATTCCAAGTTCTTTGTCAGTGATTTGTGTAGTGCTCAGATGCTGCAGACAAGCATCACTCGGAGCAATGTTTTTCCATATACCTCAGAACCGTGGCCCAAGCAAGCAGGACAGTTACAAAACACCACCACCACTTCCTCCTCTTCCTCCTCTTCCTCTTCCTTGACTCTTCTTCCCCCCACCTTCACATCCTTTGGAGTGGCTGCCCAGAACTGGTGTGCCAAATGCAACCTGTCCTTTCGCATGACATCTGATTTAGTCTTCCACATGCGGTCACATCACAAAAAAGAATACTCCTCCAGTGAATCCCAGTGCAAGAGGAGGCGAGAGGAGAAGCTGACATGTCCCATTTGCCATGAGTACTTCCGAGAGCGCCATCATTTATCCCGGCACATGACTTCTCATAATTAGAGCTGTGCAAACAGATGTCACCAAGTTACCGGGCAGGTTGGATGAAGAAGGGAATGATAGTTCACTTAAATCCATTTCTTTTTGAGTTTACGTTAATTTCTTCCAGGAACTCACTGTTTACAATGATTTATAATAGATGCGTTGTGAAAAAAATATAAAATGTTTACAAGAGTCTGAGTGGGTTTTAAGTTTTGAGAACTCAACCTAGCCCTTGTCAACCTATTTTTGAGGAAATAAAATAGTGAAATGAATCCACATGCAGTGTTAATTTCCAGAGTAGGGAACAAAATTACAGATTTGCAAACAGAGTTGTCTTTGCTTATATCTGATTTGCTGGTGTCTGTGCAGTACAATGTAAATACAGAAATAACCACCTCATTGAATGAGGAATCTTTAAGCACTAGAAAAATCTGAGCTTATATGTCAAAAGAAAATAAGTTACTATTTCGAGCAGTTTTGGTGGACTCTTTCTCCTTTCTATTAGCTGAATCAGCTCTCTTACCAAATTTTTGAATTAAAAACTGACATCTTACTATCTCCTTGGTTTTGAAAGGGACCTGAATTTGAGACTGTTTGAAATCTGATTATCAACAACAGACTGGCAGACTGTCAAAGAGGATGGGACTTGTACAGCAGAAAATCCAAGTTCTGTTGTAAGCTCTGCTGCTTTTGAAATATCTTTTACACAGTGAAATCAATGTGGGTCGGTGTCAAAATGTAAGGTGTATTCAACCTTATTGTTTAGACAGGGGGAAAATATTCTGAGATTTGTGTGACTTTAGTAGCATACAGATCTGATGGGAGTAGAGTTTACCCTGTGGTTTTCAGGTTTTGGATATACTAAAGGAAGCATTTAGGATATCTGAGTTACAATTAGCTACTGATAGGTAGAGTCTACACACTTTAATTTTGGATGATAGGCTCTATTCTGATAACTACTAGAAGAGAAACATGGAATGATACAGGCATACATGAATTGCACTGCATTAGACCAGCTTGTCTATCCTCTAGTTTCTACATGGGCCAGTTCCAAAGTTTTAAAAAAGAAAGTGGCATATTCTTTCTCTTGCCCGTCCATGAGACAATTTTCTCCTGTCTAATTCGTTTTGAGCTTTGCTGAGTCTCAGCAGCAGATAAATTTATATGGCTCAGAGTGTGAGGAAACACTGTCTATTGTTGCTGTAGCCCATTTGATTAGTCTTTCATTACTTTAAAAATCCATTTAGGGGTTTGATTTTGATAGTTTATGACACTGTGTTCTTCAAGCAATCAGCTCTCCTGCTCTTGTACAGTATTTTTTCAGATTGTCTGATGTTTTTGTGGCCTGTCTCTGAACCTCACCTGCCTCATCAAGGGCTATTATTCCCTTTCAGACAGAGAATGATCAGAAACCACTCATTTCCCAGCTGAGGGTAAAGGACATTTCAATATGCTCTATACGTGCCACCATACTCCAGTGCTTTTGGAATACTGGACAGAATTTTGAGTTACCATGACAATGCCTAGCCTGATAATTCAAGTATCAGCAAGTAAATACATCTGAATGATAAAAGAGAGACTGACAGTCTTAGGCTGTCAGCTGGAACCAACATAACATACTCACTGTCACCTCTTGGGAGATTTCTATAAGTCAGGAGATTGTATTCTTCCCAATATATTGCTGCTGAATGTTAATACATGGCTGTTTCCTATTAATATAAACATTTTTCTTATGGCAGGCCGACCACTGGCTGTGCACCCCAGTTCTATTTTTGAAACATAAGTGATAAAAGTGTTACATTATGCCTTTGAGTTCAGGAGACAGTTCTGGTTGGATTGTAACACAGCTTTTCAAGGTCAGTGGTGGAAGCTCTTTCACTTGAATCATTAAAAACCAAAATGAACAAAGACTTTGAAACATGGAGCACAGGGAACAACCTTGCATTGAGTAGGGGATGGTGTGGTTTCCTTGCAATCTTTCCATCTCTTTTTTGTGTCCAAAAACATTTACTGTGTAAAGAATATATTTATGGCAAAGTTTAATGGGCCAAATTTCACTCCACCTGGGTGCCAGCCAGTTTACTGTGAAGTCAGTGTCCATAAAGTGTAATGAAGGACTCTGTGGTGTAACTGCATTCATATGTGGTCAGGGTTATATTTCCCATTAGTAGTTTAGGCCAGATTGTGATCTCATTTATTCCAGTGCAAATCCAGAATAATTCCATGTTGCTACTCCTGATTTATATTAATTACTTTAAGATCAGCCTGGCCCAGTATAAATAAGACTAAAGATATTTTGGTACCATTGCTGCAAAATATTCTCTTCTGTACTTACTGAAAGATGCCGTATTTTCTTAACAGTTTTATGATTAGAAACTTAGCTTCAGATTTCTTCTGGAAAAAGACAGGACTAGCTGTATAATGCTCCCCAGTATTATTTTGGCACATCACTTCAACATTACCCTGCTCCAAATGCCTGTTTTTCCAGTGCACTCCACCTGGTGTGTAATTTAGATTGGAATGAAGCAGTACCAAATCTTAGTGCTTACATGGCTTCACTGATTTTGTGTTTGGCAAAGTGTAGAAAATCAACCACTGAAAAACAGATGCTAAGTCTCAAAACTCTTCAAATGGTGTGCTAGACCTACAGCCTGAGAGTTCTCACCAGTAATCAAACTTCTTTACTTTGCCTATGGTATGAGGCTTAAGCAGGCAGCAAGGTTACATGGAGAGATAGCTTCCCTTTATGTCATGGATTTCTTTTCTTTGGGAAAAAGACAAGGTAAGAAGTTTTACCTAGTTTCCTTGTGGGCATATCTCAGCCACAGCAGTTTATATATTGTGATGCCAAGCAATGGAGGAATGCCTTCTGTGCACAGAGAGAGAGAGTTATGAGGAGAAACAGTTATAAAAAGTGGCAGAGCTGATTCAAAATGCAAAAATGAGGAGAGATTATTAAGAAGTTTTATTTCTGGGAGTTTCATCACCTCCTCCAGCCCAGGGGCAGTGCACTGTGGTTGGCCTGCAATAAGACTGAGGATTTCTCTCTTGCAACATGGAAATCACACAGCAGGCAGCATGTACAATCCTGTCCTTGGTTTTTTTTGTAGGTGGCCATCAGCATAAAGATTGCGTTAACAAATTGGTTCTTATTCTGAGGTAAAGAGGCTTGTGAACTAAGACTTACTTAGACACACAGCAAACCATACAGCCAAATAATATGACATTTTGTTGCCTGCTGCATCTGTGCTGGTATCAGTGGAAAACCACACAAGTGCCAACAGAACCAGAACTTGATTCCCTATGTGTAAAACCAACTCTTGTGTAAAGCTCCTTGTGCAGGCACAGTGAAAATCTTTTATGTGTCTCAAATTTAACTGAGTGTCTCATCTAAACTGGGTTACATAAACCAGGGGGCTTATCCAAAATTTTTTGCAGATTTTATTTCTTTAAATGAAAGTACTTGTATTAAAGCTGAGTGAACCAAATATTAAACAGGCAGAAGGAAGCCTAACGAGACAAAGAAAAACAAACTTCCTATAACTGAGTCATGCTGGAAGCTTATTTCCCCTTATGTCTAGAAGTCTGAAAATATAAATTGGTCCAGATGAAATCCTGCTGTAAGTAAAGCACTCCACTAGAACAGGGGGTTTGTGAAGAAATGAAGGACTGCATTTTGTCCCTGTGAAATACTGTGATTTTACAGCAGGGATCTCTGTCTTTTCTACAAGTGGAAATGCTAGGGAAGGGGGAAAATAATTTTATTTTTAAAACAAGAGGAGACAATTTGCAGTGATCCGACTGGTTCCTTTCCTGTCTTTGCTAGCAACTAACTGTTCATTTTGATCAAACAACTGTTTCTCATGACATGTGTTTCTGGATCAGTGAAAAAGGACACAACACAGTGCTGTCAAGCCTAGCTGTGCAGGCTGTTTCTGCAGTAGATTATGATTTTACAGATAGGAAATGCCAGATTACGATATTTGTTCACTCATGGATCATTGATCCCTGAATTTTTTCTGATGAAGATGTTTTTTTCCATCAAAATGACACTCACATGTGCTTTCGAGAAATATATATTTACTTGTTTTTTATGAGGTAATTTTTCACTAATCAAGGCTGTCTGTACGCTTCCTTGGATCTACAAGGCACAGTTTGGAAATCACTGGTCTAAGGCAGCACAAAAGAAATAAAAGCTGGCTGTCATTTCTTGGTTAGAGCTCTATGAATACTGGAAGGAGAAAGATGATACTGCTAGGTAGTCTTGTACAATAACTCCTTTCTTCTTGCCTTTAAAAGGAACACGATTAGGATTAAAATTCAGGAAGTTATTGTAGGTGGGATGATAAGAAAGTGGTGCCATGAACTGTAGAATGTCCATGTCAGCTCTGGAACCAGATGAGAGAAGGGGGGCAGTTTCATCACATTTCCTGTTGTTTTCTGGAAGGGCACTCCTCAAATTGCTTGTCCCTCCCTAAAAACCTTCTAACTTTCTCATTTAAACCACAAACCATGGACTTCCCATAACTAATTTGCATTTGTGCTTTTGTGATTTTCAGACCTTTCAATACGGTGTTATTTTCTACACAATTACTGACTGTAGTTCAGTGAGGTCTAAACCCATTGAGATGAGCATAACTATGACACAGCAGTTTGTGAATACAAGAAAAATTGCCTTTAACACACTGGCCATTGTTAAGCCTGGCTGTTTCGATATTAATCAACCAGTACTATAAAATAAAAAATATTTTGTCCAGTAATAAAATTTCTCAAGGCTGCACAATAGTTTTCCACTGAAGTTGATCACTTTAGTGAATTAACAGCATTATTTATTTAAAATGGACTCACCAGAAATTGCATCTTCTTTGTTTGTTTTTCCAGCTGGATTCCAATTTCTAGACATATTTATTATACATATGTATTTCCCACATTACTCTGGGAAGAATTTATTTGCTATTTGTGCCCACATGGTACAGCTTTTTGTCCTTGAATGGTGGCTAAAGTTTCTAAATATTTGGCTTAACAATTAACATTGTTTGTACATGACAGCACAACTGATTGTTTTCAGGAAAACAAAGCAATTTATCTGGATCATTTAGATATTAAAGAGGCTTAAAAGACATTAGAAGAAATACATTAGTGTTGTTTACTCATTCATTTACTACTCCATTTTTTTCCACATTAAGAATATTTCACATTCTTTATACATATATCCCTTTACATGAAATTCTGTATGGGTTTTGATTTTCCACAACACTGAGAAGTTTAACAACAAGCTAGTACATAAAAATCAGAACATGAAAATGTCTCAAAAGAGTTCAGGTTAGTGATCACACTGAGCGTAGTTGATAAGACAAGTAATAAAAAAGATGGAAAATCTGTTTAGTTCTTAAAATTTTCTTCTTGTACAAACTTGAAGTCAAGTGTTTAACACAATTTATATAAAAAAAAGGCAGGAACTTACAAATGAGCAAATGAACACCAATGTGTAACTGCTGTAGACTCTAACTGAATTTTTGGGTACCATTTCCCTAATTTAATTACCTTACAACTGGCATTTTGTAGAGATGAGAGAATCTGAGATCTAGATTAAAGTTACACATATGTCTAAATAATTAGGAAGATCTATGTTTAACTAAGAATTGTAGGAAAGACAAGGAATGCTCTGCATTAAGCTCATGTCAATATCTCTGTGAGTTTTCCTGGAATACACTATCACTTCACATGTAGCTTAATAGCAGGGTGGAAAATATATTTTTCAGCTTATTTTATTTTATTTTTCTTTAGGGCAGGACAGAGGAAGCTAATTTTAGCCTTAAGTAAAAACATATGATTCTTTTCCTTGAGTCAGTTGGTCTGGGCACTACGTAGAAGAGTCAATGAACAGCCTTTGTCTCGCTCAGCCTCCCCTCTGATGGACACTGGGAGAAGCAGGCAGAAATACCAGGAGTCTCAGCAACCCTGACAGACTGGGAGCAGTTATTTTTGGTACATCTAAACAATGAAATGGAGAAGAGATTTAATTTAGCTCTTGCACTTTGGAAAACAGACTCTTCCAACTACTGTTAATTTTTGAAGATGTATAAATAGGATTGTACACGATTTCCAAAGAAGAGCCTTTTCTGTCTTTAAAGTTGTTCACATGCTTTCAATACTGACAACTGGGATTTTCTATGGGATGAAAGGAAATCTGTGTTTGGTAGCTACACTTTAAAAAACTGACACACTGGACATTTATGTTTGGTTATAGGAAAGGAATCCAGAAACCCCAGTGAATTATTGAAGTATTTCAACAATGTACAGAAAGAGCTGGGTGCCACAGAATGGGGAAAAACACCATCATGTTGGAATCATTTTGAGCTACGTACAGGGACCCAATCACTGACCACAGAGGTTGAAATGAAGCTCCCACTTCTTTCTAGGGTTTACATTTGGGTAGCTAGCTAGCTTTTCATAAGAACTAGGGATGTGTTCCTCCACTGCGCTATCTGGAGCTGTGTAGGTGAGCACTGAGCATCTCCTTTGCTTTGATGAGTGCTGTTTCAGCTGGTGTTTCTATGTGAGGAAGGACTCCTTTCCCTTCCCAAGAGGTGCTGTCTGCAGAGATGACTGATCTGGAGGTGGGGATGACCATGTAGAAGTTGGTTTCATCTACTTGATATGTCTGTGGGGAATGGCAGCCACCACTGGTCTGCTCCCCAATGATGAGAGCTCTGCCCAGTCTCTTCATTATGTAGACAAACTCTTCAGCAGCCCCAGCTGTCACAGCACTGGTGAGGATTACCAGCCCCTTCTGAGAGCCATATCTCTCCCCTGCAAGGCAGGAAAAGACTCATCAGAAATTAATCCATTTTTATTTTTATAATAGAGCAAAGAGAAGCCAAGATAGAGGCTTTTCTCCCTACCTGCTATTGACAACCCAAGAAGTCTGGAAATTTACTTTGTGACTATGATAGTATTAAAGTGCTTTTAACACTAGCCCAGACCATATGCTGTTAAAAAAAGAAAAAAGAAAAAAGAAAAAAGAAAAAAGAAAAAAGAAAAAAAAAGAAAAAGAAAAGAAGAAAAGAAAAGAAAAGAAAAGAAAAGAAAAGAAAAGAAAAGAAAAGAAAAAAAAAAAGCTGTCTCCCTGTGTGGTGCTCTTGTGCCATCAATTTCTGGTTATGAGCTCCATAAGGAGAGAAGCCAGGTCATGATTATTACTCTTAGCTCTTCTGTGCCTTTGACTTTTACAGGACCTCCAGATCTCATCAGAGTAAATAGAGTAAAATGACATTTTTCACCATTGCAGCAGTAACAAAACTCCTTCAGAAGCATCTTCAGTTTCACCCTCATCCTTGCTCTAGGAACATTGCTGTCATAGAGCTTGGCCTGCAACTGTGCAGGCATTATTTTATGAAATTACAATTATAGTGGTTTCCCACAGCTTTTTTTATAGTTTGTAAATGGAAGCTATACATGGCCTTTGTTCCAAACCCTTCAACAAATACCCCTTTATTATTAGGATCTGAGCCAAGTATTTCATTTTCTTACATTAAACAGCTGATAGGAATAGGAAGGGCTTTGAACCTTATTTTCAATACATCTGAACAGGCTAGATACTTTCTGAGAGTTTAGTTTCTTTGAAAAAGTGACCAGTGGGTAATAGCTAGGACTTGATAACTCAAAAACTAAACTGCTCTAAAAATGTCAATCTGTAAATAAGTAATAGTATGACATATAATTCTCATGCTAAATTCTAAGAGAGGAGCCCAATAGCATGGTAATTAATTTTCACACCATCTTTGGTCTTCTCATTTCACTATAAACATAATAACCATTAGAAGACTCTTTTCTCAGTAGATATATATAATACAGGACCAGATCCAGCTCCTTTGAAGTTAATGAATCTGCCTGTTCTCTTTGATGGGAACTGGAATGTGTCCATAGAAATCATATCCCTAAGCACAACCCACCTCTGACTGCCTGGGAAAATAGATGGACCCTGCAGACTGAGAAGAAGTTTAACCATTTCAGCATGATCCAGGCCAACAACTGCAGACTGCATTAACTTTTTTGCTACTGTCTTAGCTTGAGAGGGGAAAATAATTAAACTCCATTTTTAAGGCTTCTTAGTAGTCTAACTGCAGTTTGTGGACACTGAAGAGCTCTGTTTTTCCATGTTGCAACATCCTTTCAACTTCCACAAACTGGGGCAGAGTATGTGTGGGGTGTGTGTGAACACATTGTCAAAATTATTCAAACTCACCCAGATGTACAAAATTTGGTGGTTTTCTTTCTCTTTTCTGGAGAAACTGGGATATTATGGTGTTTTCATTTACTGATGTAGAGGATTACACAGGTAGGTAGTAGGGAACTAAAAACTGTATGGGAGTGTTGGAAGAGATGTTACTAGAGGTCTAGGCAACACTGGATTAATTTTTAATTTTGGCAGCTTTTAAAAGCAACAAGTTACAGCTGCTGCACACAGTAGTTGGCTAAATTTCTGGGGACCAATTTACAAATCTCTATGCCTAACATGCTCCTTTTCTAGGAGTGATAAACTGTTGTTGGTAGGTGGCATTGAGTGACATAGCTGAAATGTACATTTTTTGTTTCTACATTCTCTACACAGCTTGAGCTGATCATGGCACGTGCTTTCACCAAATGGGTTTAAAAAGGATTTACTGTCGCACTTTAAAGCGACAAGGATGGACATCTGACATGAAAAGCTACTCTGAAAAATTGTCATTTACCTTTGAGCTGTGGCTGGGTCCATATCTCCTTTGTTGAGTCGCTGGGTCTGTCATAAACTTTGTCCAAGAGAATTGGGTGTCCTTCATCAAAGAAATATGAGCATAGGATTGCTATGGGTGTAGTGGAGCCTCCGATATTGTACCTTTTCAAAAATTAAAAATATTAAGGAAATAATTGAAAATTTGTGCCATCCAGCTAGTCTCCCTTCTCAGTATTGTTCCTTAATACCACTCCTGAAAAGGCTTATGGCTAAATTTTGTTACATTTACATTCATTCTCCCCTATCACCATTTGCATGTCTCTCAGATAAACAAAATCCTGTCTAAGAGTGTTGGACTGTTATTGCCCACAACTAACTTCAAAAGCAAACACAAAACTTAAAAGTCTATTTTTTTTCTTTATGTTACTTAGAAAAAATCAGAAAGAAAGTGAAGACTCTAAATCCACAGAGAAATACCAGATTCTTATTCTCCTCTGAGTAACCCATTCTGTTCCTGACATAGCCAGCAAGGAGTGAATACCTAAACCCTAATACATAAAAGTAGATTCCAATTAAAGCAGCATATGTTTGTAGAACTGTTGTGTTCTTATATTTTGCTACACAAAATGAGAAAACCTCGCGGTTTAAAGGAGGTAATTTTTTTTTGTGCCCAAAGATTGTGTTAGTTGCTTCATTTAGCACAGACATAATTGAAAAATTTGGTTGCAGTTTAATTCCATAGCAGTCTCTGAAGATTAATTTTACTGAAGAGCCTGTCATTGGAGAACCCCTGCTATGAATACATACAATTAGCTACTAAAATATTTTTGCCTCTAAAATATTAGAGCACATACAGCTCTAGAAATGTTTGTACTTTACTTACAGATAGTGAGGATTCAGTACTTTCCTGTAGGTGATTTTAGAAGTACCTAACACAGGCATTGCAGCAAAAACCTGCTGGAAAATGAGTTTATTCAGTTCAATCTATAGCTAAGATTTTTTTCACCTCCAGAAAAGAATCCGACAATCCAGGAGACCTCTGTTCTAAAGAGTGAAGCTATGTCTATATCCTTCAGCATTTGAGAGCTGTATGATTGACACTGTGACTGGCTAGAAGTTAAATAATCATCTTCAGCATGTCCCTGATAGTGCTGTGCTGCCAGGAGGTTCTGCTGCTGCCGCTGCTGCTGCACACTCAGCCCAGCAGAGCCCATGTTCCCACAGGTGCCATCAGCTGGTGGCAATGCTGGAATGCTCTTCCTGGGACTCTCTTGCAGACAGTGAAACTGCAGTAACTTTAGTCAGTAATAATGACTGAGCAGTTGCCAGATTTTTAATTTAAATTTTGAATGCTAGTACTCCTTCTAACAGATGTCTTATGTGACTTTAGGCAGGCCATTTAGTTTATCAGTGTCTCCTATCAATGCTGTGGGAGTTAAAACTGTGGAGTTCATGAGTGGCACAGCTGTTCTATGAAGGGGAAATATTAAGGTGAGAGACATTATGCATTATGATTAATCCCATGCAAAATTGGCATTATCCAAATATGAAGTTCATGAGTGGCCCAGCTGTTTCAGGGAGGAAAACTTGTAAAATGATAAGCATTATTCATTACTGTTAACCCCATGCAAAATTTAAATCATCAGTCTTAAAATTATAAGATTGGCTAAGAGATAATTTCAAAAGATTTGTTTGGGGTTCTCTTTTATATGCCTTCAGAGAATGGGTCTTTTATGTGCACTGAAAGGACTGAAAATACATTAAATATAAAAAAAGATAAATGAAAAAACACATGTAAAGAGCTACCATGATACCATTTGGTACCTGAGATATGATTTCATTTTTGCTGTTTCCGTGCCCCCAGCCCTGAAGTTTGTAGTCTGGGAGAAAACTGGGGCAAGAAAGAGGAAAGTCCCAATCCTATTTCAAGTCTACTGGAAGATGATGGTGCTTTGGCTGAATTCAAATTCAGCCATGGGTGTGTTATGTTGGTCACTGCCTTGCCTATTCTGTGCTCATGTAGTGAGAGCTCTGTCTCTGCTCTCATCACTGTGCTCAGCTTTTCCTCCCTATGCTGAAAATCCCACAAGAATATTAAGTAGATTACCAAATATTAAGAGCCCCGTGATAACAATAGATGCAAGTGGCTCTAACATTAAAACCAAGTTCTTACAAAGTCCTTCTTTTCTTTGGTTATATTTGTGATGTTCTGGGCTTACACACATTAGCTCCAGACCACAACAAGAGAATTAGTTCCCTAAATATTATATAGGAAATGTACATACATATATATATATATATGTAATCTGCTTTGATAGCTGGTGACAAATGGATGACATCTTATGGCTTATACGATTTGGAGAACTGCTGACACACTGGAATGTCCAACAGAATTCTAAGCAGAGAGCAGGTGCATGATGCTGCAGCTTGGTGCAGCAGGGCCCAGGAAAGCTACAGTACCTCTGTGCTTTGTGCTCTGTGCACAGGGCCTGTTCTGAACAGACCTGATTGCCCAGAATTATTCAGCACTGCAGATATGGCAAACTAAATTTTGTAACACAGCCTTAAACATGGTCTTTTTGACTGTTGAATATTGGCCACTACATGAAGTAAAAGATTTATTTATATATATATATGTGGGACATGGAGAGTTAGATTAGAAAGAAACTAGAGAAATAAAACATGTATAACATCCAGAATTGCATTCTGCAAACTATTCCCTAAATTTGCCTATTTAGTTCTAAACATCTCAAGTGATGATACAATTTATCTTGAGATATACTTCCAGACTGTTATTATTTTCCTTGGCTGTTTTCCTTTTCTCATTTAATCCTAGCAATGTTAGCCAGTAAACAGGACAGCAAGCCATGTAAAGCTAATTCACTGTTACAAATAAAATGCTGCTTTGAAAGAACTTTGGTTATTTGCCATTTGAAGGTTTACCTCATGTCTATGATTAATGCATCTGTGTGAACAATTTTCTTCCAAACATGCTCTATCATTAGGTCGGACACCTGGGTTAGAAGTTCACTGTCTCCAAACATATCAAATCTCAGATAGCCGATGTTGTTTTCAAATACATTTGTGTGGAATGAAAACTTAATCAAATCTTCAAATACTTCTGGCGGAGGGATCTGAAAGAGTGTGGAAAGACAAAACAAATCATTTCAGCAAATGATAGCACTGGTAGCCACAAAAGCACTGGTAGACACAAAATTACGTGGGTCTTATTTAATCCAGGTGGGACATGTGTGAGGAATGTGACCACGTTTGAACAACGTAATAAATTTTACAATATTTTTGCACACTAAACATAGATTAGCATTGCCTGATGCATTTTTGTGCAGGATAAGGTGCATCAATAATACGCCCAGAATCCAGATCAGGCACCCAGAGCTCAGTTTATTTTTCAAAAATATGAGAATTTCCTTGAAGCAAAGAGACTACAAGAACGACCCCAGCCCGCAGTATAGATCCCGGTCCCAGGCCTGCCACCCAAGCCTACATAGTGCCTTTATGGGTTGTTTCTAAATGCAGCACCTGGGACTTTCGTAATCTCTTGATTGGCCTCATTGGACAAACAGCTGCTGGCTGTGGGTGCCAGTAGCCTCAGCCCCTCTTAATGACCCGGTCCCTGTGACAATAAGGAACCTGATGAGTTGGGCATGTGCTAGGATACTCATGAATTAGATATACTAAATCTCTTATATGGTGGCCATGTGCCTGGAGCCTCACGTGTTAGGTTGCAATTTACTTAATTTTGCTTAGCTTATGTTATTAAACTGCAGAAATTTTTTTCGTAGCAATGTGTAACCAAATAATAAAGTCATCCTAGTTACCCCTCTATGCATTGGGACATAGCCAGCTCCTATTGCCAAACTTCTATTTTGTGTGCAGTATCTGAAAATGGAATAGTCTCTTTCAGCTTGAGATAAGAATTTAGAATACATACGACTTACATGACCTTCAGCCATTTGGTGTTTTTTTCCTCAGGGTTGCTGTGAAAATGGTGTTACACCTTTTTTTCAAAATCAGTTGCCATCTGCCATAGCTCATCCCCTGACAATCCATGCTTTTACACTCAAAAGAGCAAGGACTCAGCAGTGAGCCATGTGCTAGAGGTGCTCTTCCGGTCTACAACACGCCACAGAATTAGGCAGGCACTTGGGCTTTCTGCAACTACAGAGAAGTCAAGTAATCTCCTGACCTCTGTATAGTGCTCTGGCCTGGAGCTGTGCTCCTGCCAAAAGTAGGTCTGCCACAGCAGAGCTTTTTCCAAGGTGTGTAAATGCAGCAGTGTTTGACACAGCTTGGGGTTACCTAGCAGAAAATGATCCACCATATGACACTCCACCATTCATTCCCTGATGTATGCCAAAACTACCAAAATTTCAATCATTAATTTAAAAGCTCTGTTGGCCAGTTGTTGTTGACCTGATGGTAAGAGCAAGCTCTTCTGTACCCTTTTTTATCACTATAACTTGTAAAAATAACGATTGTATCTGGACTGTAAACATGTCAGTCCAGCACTGCTGAGTTTGTCACTTCCAATCCACTTCCCAGTGACAGCAATGCTGCTTGATCTGCCCACTGTACTTTGATTAACAAATCACAGTTTTGAAAAATATATCCAGCATGCATTCATTGTTCTGACAGAACTTATGCCTAGTTCAGAGATACTGGTTCCTCCCCAGGAGGAAAATAAAAACATCACTCATTAGTAACATCTAAAAATAAAACTGATGTGTTACTCTCAGCTATTTACTAATGATGTTTTAACTGAACACACAAATGTTTTATCTCTGTCTCCAGTGATAACTGCTAAATGCATACCCATGAACATGTTAAGAATAATAACCCTCTGATAATTTTTTCTTTATTCTTCTTGTTCTTTTACTGTGATGCATCACATTTTTGTTCCCTGAGGACTTCAGTTTTGCTAACTCTTGAAAATTCATTATAAATTTCAAAGTGGGCAGGTTGCTTTTAAAGCCCCAGGTCCCATGGGGTGAAATAAATGTGCAAAGATCTAAATGAAAGCTCTTCATGGCTGCAGGAAAAGATAGGAAAATGTATCTATTCTAAAAGTTTTAAGACTGGAAATCAGATGAAAAGCACTCAGAATGTAATTTTGGGTTGCCAGAGAAAGTGTCTGAACCTTTCAGCAGAGGTTCAGAAAAGAGGTGAGGAGCCTATGACTGATGTTAGAGAGTTACTGCCCTGGAAAACTTGCAGATTCATGATGCTGGCACATGGGCCATGTGCTGTGGGTACCTCAGGAGGTAAGTCAAGCTTCAGGAAGCAATCATATGCTGTACTTTGGAAGGCAGGCAGGGCTCTGTTTGCTGGCCAAGGACAAGCTGGGACAGGATGCAGCTGAAAGTAAGATCTGCTGCTCAGTCAGACAATGTTTACATACAAATGGCTTGTTGTTAAATATAAACCCTCAGGTGCGCACTCTAAGCAATGTGGCTACACTAAAGGGCCTCCAAGCTGACTCTACTTTAAGCCAAGGAGAAAGGTTTTTTCATTAACTATATAGGGTCTGCAGTCCTATTCTACAGACTCCTTCCACAGGTAAGTGGCCTAAGCAAAACACATGATGTCATACAAAATAGGACCTTAGAATGCTGCCCTGGGACTTGTGCATGGAGTTTGATCCCTGATTCTGTTATTGGCACAAACCTCAGCTGTGGGCAAACCACATTTCTAAATGTGCCTCTCTTCCGTCTATTCTCTCCCTGAAGTTGTTTTGTCTGTTTTGATGGAACCTGTTTTTCATAGCTATTTTTGTGCTGACCATTGTAAGATAACTGATTTCCATTAAGGTTGCTAGTGATATCAACTGCTGGCTGTTAAAGTATTATCAGTCAATAGCCTTGCAATAGCATTGTGAATGCTGAGATTAGTTTAAGACCCATGAGAACTTGAGGGATGATGGTAGGGTTGCACGTTTCTTAGAACATTTGGGTTCCTTTTGTACCTCACAGGCTGGAATGGAGCTGTTCATCCTAGTAAGGCCCCCAGCTCAAGGACTAAGCAGGATCAGCTATAGCCCTGACAGCTCATTCTCACTTACTCTTAAGAACACACATTTAACTGGGTGATTTCCAGGCAATCCACCTTAGTACGTCACCAGCCTTACTATTAGAAAGATGTTTTTAAGATCTAGTGTAAACAGTTAAAGTTCACTACTTTGTACTGTTTAAGTGCATTACATCTTGGCCTATTTACTATGGACAAGGGAAGAGATTATTTTTTTCATATTTGAAACAGTCTCTTACGTAATTGAAGACTGTTTCCATGTGTTCTTTCAGTTTTCTTCTCTCTGGGATAAACAACTTAAATATTTTAAACTTTTTAAAGACTGTTCTTCAGTGTTCTCTTTGCTCCTGTCCCACTTTTCTGCTGTCTCCATACTTGAGCCACATCTTTCCAGAAAACCATTGCCCAAGACCGTGAATGTTATACTCCAGATGAATTTTCTTTAGAACTATATGTAGCAGAAGATATTCTGTTTTCCTGATTATATTTTTCCTTATCCATTCCAGTTTGATGATGATATTTACTGCAACAGCTTGACTCTATTGACTTGTGTGCAGCTTATGAACTCTGAAGAATCCATTTACATTTTTACAGGACTCCCCCTTAACAAGCTACTTTCCTCCCAGAGTTGTGCAGTGAACTACTATCACCCTAGAAAGAAGGAAGCAAAAATTGCAAAAGGTGAAGAGCCAATGAGCACTAAACATGAGACGTTTTTCTGTTGCATAAACTTGCATAGTACCACTGACTTAACTGTGGTTATGTTGATATAAATCAACACCATAGGGGCCTATGACAATTCTTTTTCCACCTGTTAGCAATAGATGTAGCAATTTGATTATTTTTCTTGACACTTGGAGGCTGACTATTGTGATTTCACTCATTAATGAAGGGATATAAGCAAACTGTACTTCTTTCTGGTGAAACATCTCTTAACTATTGTATCCTTCAGCAAGTACAATACTCTCGTATATGTACATATTATTCATCTGGAAACTGAAGGAAACGAATGCAGGAGCAATTTCTCTTTATAAAGGATTAGGTTTTGCCTTTTATTCTGATCACCATTTTCAGCTGCTTATCTGAATCATCATTACAAAAATTCTCTTAGGTGTAAAGACTGCATTAAAAATATTTGGGCACTAAGAAGGGGCCAAAATAATCACTCAGGGAGACCCTTTATCACTTAAAATGAGCATAACACTTATGCCAAAATCAGGCAGCATAGGTGGACAGTCACAAACACAAATGTTTCAGTTTGTAGAGACTGGAGAGGGAGAGAGACACAGAAGAATAAGAAGCAGGTATTATTAAACTTATTAAATTATTAATATTAATATTAATATTAAATATTAATATTAAAATTATTAAGCAGGTAAGCAAATTTACAGAACTCTGCCTTATAAGCAAAACGTTATTTTCTGGATCACAAAAAATATAGAAAAAATTTAACTCAAGGAAGTCTGACTTTGGAAAGTGACATTTATGCAGCTGACAAGACTGACTAGCAGTGACCTTGCTGCTGCTTAGAGGAGACACATTCACTCCCCTGTACAATGCTTCAGCAGCTACTCTGGTGCAGCAGATACGAAGGTCTGCATGCGTTTCACTTGTCTGTCTCTTATGTCCCATCCCATCCTTCCTGTAGTAATTCATCATCACTTTCAGTTAATTGTGTTGGATCTGCTTCACCATCAAGGTCATTAACAGTAAAATTCTACTGTCAAGGGAGAGGGTGGTTTGGAAAGTAGGTAGCACAAGAGAAAAACTATCTCTTACGTTTTTAAAGAATAAATGTGATATAGATCAAGAGAGCCACTATGTCCATGTATTGTGCTGCTGAATTTTTAATGTTATTTTTTAAAAAAATTTATAAATGCAGCAAGTGTCATCATATATGATTCACTGTATTCTAAAGGTATTTGCTCTCCGGGGTATATTGAAATGTTCTGCAGAAAGCATCCCTCTTATGGCTGCAAAAACAAAACAGGAGATGAAGGTACTCTTGCTTCCCAGGGCTCTGTGGAACAGGTAAAATTTCTTTTACCTCCATCTCAAGGAAAATCCTTTAATGACTTCACTGTCTTCATTGACATATTAATGCTCTCTTGTCTGTTTGACTCCCGATTTTCTCCAGCAATATGAGGGAATGCTTCTGCCTCTGGGAACCATATTATTTTCATAAGAAATGTGATTCTCTGCTACATTATTTCACCTTGGAGAAATCTCACATTTGTCCTGATTTTTATCTACACTGATGTGATTTCCTTATTATGGATGAATCCCTGACCTCTTCCAATCACTTTGTTTGACAAAGAACTATGATAAAACATAGGCATTGAATAATATAATGGCATTTCTTCACTAGAACTATCAGGATCAGAGTTTTATGTCATGTGACAAATAAGATACTTATTCTCTGTTCTCGCCGTTTAAGCTCAGAATAAAGTAAGATCTGAACGAGTAAAAACCACCAAAAATATTCATTAACAGCCTTCAGTGAACAGAGTGACTAATTCACAAGATTTTTCCATTCTGTAGAGTGGAAAGAAATTATGATGTGTCACTACTGGTATGTTGATAATAACTGAGCACAGAACTCTGCCAAAAGCATTGAAATATCTTTAGACTGAAGTTTTCTATACTCAACCAAGTTAGGAGGGAGAGTGCTGGAATTCAAAACTCCTTTAATTGATTATTTCCATTCTAAGAGGCAAGAATGCGGGCAGCATCTCTTGTTTAACAAACTTGAAAAAAAAAATCCACCCCGGCAATGCTTAGACTTTGTCCTTGACCTTAGTATTTTTGATAATACCACAAAGGTCATGGCCACTTTAAATCATGCATGCCAAAAATTTCAGAGTGTGGAGGTCCACGGATTTCTTCCCTCAGGAAACATTTAATAGTTACCTGACACTTGGTCTACTCTGGTTCATTGCAAAGCAAATGCCTTCTCTTCAAAAAGTAATTTTATGAGTCTCTGGGGAAAATACGTCTCTGATAGCCATGCTAGTGCAGTAGCCAAAAAGCAGCTAAACTCCATCCAAGAAAGGGATCAGGTTATCCTAACCCTCTATTTAATTTGGAGATGGAATTTTAACAAGTGCTCCTGGGAGCTCCTTCCAGCACAACAATGAACAAGAAAGATTGCCAAGGCAGACCAGTGTATAAACACTCAGGCTCAGAACAAAGTACAGACTGTTATGCAAACCACACATCAAGGGCAAAAGTAGATTATTAAAAATCAATTTCTCCCTGGGGTCCCCTAACTTCCACCCAGATACTTCTTCCAAAGTATTTCTAGGTCACTGGGAAACTGTCTGATGCTGAGCATGAGATACAATTAGAACAGCTTTCCACTGCCACTATCAAAGGAGTTGCTGATTATTCTGGTGTTAGAGATGTCAGCTGCTACAATTTTATATAGAAAAGTCCATCAAAGAGCATATGGCTGCATTTTCAGTGAGTTGTATGCATTTACTACTCTAGTCCAACTAAACTTCCCTCAAATTACAAACTGGGTTTGAAACTAGATGGTTTCTGAATTAATTACAGCTGGAAAAGCTGCAGCATTGAAAGAGGAGGAATCACAGAAACATTGAGATATCTTCCCTCTAACCCTGAAGCCCTTCATTTTTGCTTGTGGCATATGGCAACTGAGAATGACAGCTTGAAGGTTGTTTCCAAAATCTGTGCATCCAGAACTACCATCAAATTCTGCAAGCTACTACCCTAAGTGTCAGAGACAGCTCAGCCCGTGGAACCTTCTCAGGTGTTGACTTCTCCTCTGGGTACAGGTAAATCAGGGTGGGTTTATGGTATGGGCTAGAAAAAAGACAAGGTATCTGACTTAATGCTCCCATTCCAGCTGGCATCTCTATAGCTGAGTATGAGAGAATTGTACCTGTTTTGGCATGATCCCTGGGATGCTATCCTTGGCATGTTCAGGGATGTAGAGTAATTTCAGGTGTTCGTCATCAGAAAGAGCTTGTAAGATGGCAGTCACCTTCCTGGCAAGGTCTTCCTCTGTATGAATCCTTTTATAATTGTCTTTGTTGATGTTCTTTGTGAGGTTGGATGCTATAACAGTCCCAATGTCCACAAAGGCATAGTTATCTGCCACAAGCTTGCCTACGGTTTGCAGTATCTGTGGCACCTGGGCACGCAGGTTGGCAATGTGCTGAGCTACAGCCATGGCTTCACTGGCCTGGATGGTGATGTGTGGCTCCACCCCAGATACACTCCATACTTTCCCAGTGACTGGGCTGAGCACCACTTGGCTGGGGATGGAGGCGTATAGCGAACTGTTACCAACACGATAAATGCCCACTGAGAGGGCTCCACCGACCGTGGGCTCACCAATAACTGTGGCCCGGTGTAGATCCTTCATAGAGCGAGTGAAAGCTTCAGCTGCTGAGCCACTCATGTGGCTTGTAAGGATGTAGATGTCCTTGAGGGAGCCATATCTCTTGCCAGTGACTTGGGGGAGAGTCCACACCTCTGTGCTACGGGAGGTACTACGATCGAAGACAGTGTAGAGGTGTTTCCGAGGCTCGGGCTCAAAGAAGTAGGAACAAAGGATTGGGATGGCAGTGGAGTAGCCACCTGTGTTGTACCTCATGTCAATAATCATGGCATCTGTGTCCACCAGCTTGTTCCATACCATCTGCAACAGCTGTGGCCCAATGGCCTTCACTGTTTCTGCTTCAGCCATCATATCAAAGCGAAGGTAACCCAGGTTCCCTGGCAATACCTCAATTTTGAAGAGTGCCTCAATGATGTAGCTTAGCTCTTCGGGGCTGGGAATCACATTGGGAAGCTGCTCTTCTGGAGTTGGTTCCACATGGCTGTGGAAGACGTGAAGCCGATGGTCTCCAGAGGCCTCCTGCAAGTCACTGGTGAGCTGGGAAGCCAAAGTCTCAGAGTCTATAGCTGATCTATAACCTCCTTGGGCCCGTTTGGTGCTGAGCATGGCACTGGCCTTACCAGCCACTTCTGGGATGGCATAGTGAGCCTCTAGGAGTTGCCCTGTGCCCTCCAGAAGTACTCCCATGTTCTTGTGGAAGGCTAGCACTTCTTCAGCCTTCTCCAGTGCATCCTCAGCCAGCACTATGGCATCAGGAACAACTCCTCCACCCATCCAGCTTTCACCGTGGTTGTCAATGAAGGTGATAACAGGAACAGTGATAGTCAGGCCACGGGTTATTCCTGGCCCAGGCTGCAGCAGAGGGAAGGTACGGGTGTGTGAGAGGCTTCCTGCTGTGATCTCACCGATCAGTGTGGCACGGCCCAGGGACTGCATGAGGTAAGCAAACTCCTCAGCAGCTGTAGCAGTGTGGTGGCTGGTGAGCAGGTAGATGCCACGCTTAGCCCCATAGGACTGGCCCAGCAATTCTGCCTGGCTGTTGTGCTCCTGTGTATGGTTGGTGCATCTGTCATAAGTTGTGAAGAGATGGACAGGACCAGCAGCAGGGTCTTGAAAATAGGAGAGTAGCACAGGCACAGCAGAGGAGGAAGGACCTCCAGGGTTGTAACGTAGGTCCATGATCAAGTTCTCTGTATTTTGAAGGGGCTCCCACACTTCGCGTACGATGTAAGGCCCCAGCTTCACAAGCACAGAGGCATCTGCAAACTCATCGAAGCGCATGTAGCCAACATTGCCTGGCAACACTGACACCTTGAAGACAGTATCCACCAAGGCATGCAGCAGTTCCTCATTGTCAGGTAAGTCAGCTGCCATTCCAACTGGCTTCTCAGCTGGAGGATCAGCAGCTTCACCTGGCATCATTACTCGGACCATCAGGCGGGGGTCTTCAGACAAGGCCTGCAACTCAGCGTTGAGTTTGGTGGCCAAGTCCTCAGATGACTGCACAGAAGAGAAGTCAGAGGTGGCAAGGTGCCGCAGTAGTGCAGGCACTCTCTCCACTAAGCTGTAATAGTCCTTTAATATGTTCTTGAGGCGGCTGATGGTGCCAGGCACTGCTCGGCGCACTGCCAGGATGTCCAAGGATTTCTGCAAGGCTTGCTCTGCCTCAGTTGCCACACATGGCATTACCCCACTCACTTCCCAGCTCTGTCCACCCCCACTCAAGGGGCTCACAGATCGTGACACAGGAACCATCATATAGAAATTGGAAGGACCAATACGCAGCTTCTGGATGTCCAGTGAACCCCCGGCTGTCTTCTCTCCAACAGTGATAGCTCTGTTCATGTGCTTGAGGATGTAAGCCACATCTTCAGCCACTCCTGTGGTGTGTTGGCTGATCAGAACAATGACATCCTTGTCTTTGCCATACCTCTGTCCCAACACCTTTGGCAGTGTCCATATCTCTGTGGTGGTGTTGGAGGGACGATTGTATACAGTCTCAATATGCAGTGTCTGGTCTTGTTCATGCAAGTATGAGATGATGAAGGGGAGGCCAGAAATCTGTCCCCCGGTGCTGTGACGAAGATCTATCACCAGGGCAGATGTCTTTATCAGCGTCTTCCAGACCTTGTCCACAAGAAAAGCTCCAACTTTCTGCACAGCTTCCTCTCCTATGATATAATCAATCCTCAGGTAGCCAACATTGCCTTCCAGCTTGTCATACATGATCACATGCTCAATAAGACTCAGAAGTTGCTCACGGGTAGGGGAACCCTCAGCTTCTTGTTTGGGAGCTGCATGTGGTAATGGCTCATAGGAAATCACCAGTCTTGGGTCATTCAGAGCACCCTGCACTCCAGCTGTCAAGACACTGGCCAGCATTTTTGGATCTGAGATGTCCAGGATCTCTCCGCTCTTGATTGCTTGTTCAATGGCTTCTTGCATCCCCACGAGGTTTTCAGGATAGCAGTAATTGTCCAGAAGGACTTTAGCCATGTCCAGCACTAGAGTTGGTTGAAAGATTTCCTCAGCAGCTGTGCTGAACACAATCAGTGCTGAAAACAGCAAGAAATGTGTCCTGACCATTTTGTCTTTGTATGGAATAGAAAAGAAGTCAGATGCTCTTACTGATCAAGATGAACATAGCTCTCCCATGACTCTGAATCGCACTGAAATCCCTATGTTGAATCCAGGTGCACTGAACAGATCTTTTATCTGTGTTAAACCTTTAATCTCATTAAAATGGAGTGCATCATCCAAAGTGCACCAATAGATGAAGTTCAGCTCCTTACTACTTCACAGGCCTCTTATGAAACAGTAATAAACTTCAATAATCAAGGAAGACTTTTCTAGCAGTTAATTATTTCCAAAAGGTAATGCCTGTTACAAACTGGTCCTGGCTTATCCTGAAAGTGGGTTGCTTAAATGCAATACTGATTTTAACCACAGTTAGAACAGCAATCATCCTGCCTTTTACCATTATTTATAAAGTGCTTATATGAGGAGATTCTTCAGTGACTAAGTTGTATCAATATTTAATATTCTTTCAAAAGTTATTGACAATGCGTTGTCTTTGGTGTTTTTTAGTCTGAGCCGTAAAGGACTGTTCTTGCATTCCATGACTAAGGGCTCCAAACAAGGAACTCCAGACGTTTAGCACAGCTCATAAAATCCAAGGTAATGACAGCCTTTTAATTTCTGTGCTGAGAATTGCCAGCATTTTAAACAGGACTTTGAAACACATTTGCTTCAACATAATACAGCTAAATCTGAGATGACTTTAATCTTCACAATTTGCACTCAATTAGGATTTACTTGTAATACTGTTGGGTAACATATGGTCATGTCTGATGACAGCTCCCAGCCAATAGACTTCAGGCTCAACATACCAAAATAGAATGTGAGGGGGTTGTTTTCTTCTGCTCACAATGTATTTGAGACCCTATTGTATTAAGAGTTTGAAAGAGGATCAGAAAATGCGGGATACATGCTGTATCCACTCTGAGCTTCAGTATGACATGCCAAAAATATACAAGAAGAGACTCCTGGCTTCAAGTTTGAAATGAATTGCTACCCCAGCCCCTGATGGAGGTAGCCACAAGAATAGACTCTGAAATATGGGAAGAGCATGTTTTTCCACTCCTGTCAAAATATTGCTGCATGTGGAGGGAAGAGTCTAAAGATGGTCTAAGCCTGTCTGGATGCACTCTGTTGGTGTCATGTGTGAGTGTCCTGAATGAAGCCTGACACTCATGACTTTCAACTTACTGTGCAAAGAGTGTTACTGGTGTTATTTACAAGGTGCTAACGGTCACCTCATCTTACTCAGAATGTAAGAAACATAGATGAATTTCCATGAAGACAATAGTCGGAAAGGAGACAAGAACTGACAGCATCTGAGTATTTTTAATCAGAGTGTGCCAGGTATCAGCTGTGCCTTCTGCACCTAAATGAGGTCTATCTATCTCTGCTAAACTCTTTACATGACAATATTTTCTGTAACATTTAAGGAAGTATTTCCACAGTTGAACAATATTCTTTTCCAGTGAGGCCTTATCTAGAGGTTAAAAATCACAAAACGGCACTTTCCTGCCTATGATTGTTATATAAGATTAGCAAAAAGCCCCTTTTCTCTATTTTCCCAATATTTATTTTGTTTTGGTTTTTTTTATCACAGTATATAAAGATTTTCATATCAGAAGTGCTGGGAACTGTAGCTGAGTTTCTTACGAAGCAAAGATATTGAGAAATATATATGGGATTGATATTAGATTAGATAAGGCAAAACCCCATAGGTCAATTTGTTTCTCAAGTTATGCACATTCATTCTCATGTACTTTGTCATTGCCACATACAAACAAAACCAGCTTCACAATGTAAATGGAAAATTAATGATTTTTTTCCAACACACACAATTTAAAATGCTAGGACAGTGGAAAAAACTATTTTTCCTTACTGGATCTATTCAGCAACCTATTTCTATTGAAATACAATATGAATATTCAGTATGTATTTCTGAATTCAGCATGACATGTAACATTCACTGCTACCCTGGTAATTCTATATAGATGGCATTAGAAGGTAAGAATCCTTTCTGTGTTGTGTGAATTCCTTAAGATTTGGAGAATGACTATTTGCTTACTCATTTTGATGCACATGTAGCTTAAATTTTTATCAAATATGTTGTTTAATGCAAATCTGTTCATTGATCTCTGAATAACCAGATGCAAATTATAACTCTACCATCTATTCTAATTTATAATATAACTCAAGCCAAATTCTTATTTTGATTTTAATTTTGAGCAGACCTTAGTAGCTAAGGCCTAGTTTTAGGTTTTATAACTCATAAAACTTTATGATCCTTTAAAATCTGCCCACAAGTATTTCATTTTCTGACTTCCTGTGGGTATGAACTTCCCACATACTCCGAAAAGAGGTATTTTTTAATGTCTGCATTACTCAGATCACATGCTAAAACATCTTCCATAGGTGCAAGATTAAATGTTTTTCTGTATATTATTTACTTTCTATATTCTGCTCCAAAATTCCCCAGTTCTCATGGGCAGCTGATCCCACCATTTCCTCATCAGACTCGTGTGGATATCTGGTCACTGACAAGCCGCAGTAGCAGGAGGCTCATCTGAAGGTGGCAGCAAGAGCACCTTTTTCACTGGCAGAGATGCCAACAGGATAAAGGTGAAAGCTGGAATAAACTTTTGGTTTTCGTAAAGCCTTCTAATACAGCCATATTTTAAATTATATGTATAAATTAGAATTAATTTAAAAGTAACAGCTGGCTTCCAAATACTGAGAGGCAGAGTTTATTAGCTCAAGCACAGGACTATGCTAATGAAATATTTAATGCTTCCAGGACTTCAATAAGTATTTCTAGACAAACCTCCACTGAATTTATAGATGTACAAGTCTGGGTCAGTACTACTTCATAGCTGTCTGTGACAGGAATGACTGGATTGCATAGGTATGGTCTAAGACTGTCTATTCTGTTCTGTTCCTGTACTGTTTGGTACAAAGGAAACCTTGTTCCTGAGTAGGCTTTCTAGGGCCCTGAGAAATAAAAAGAATTAATAATATCACCCTTAGATTCCTTTCTAATTCCCATGCCAAAAGAAGTAGATTTTTGTCCCAATGTTTTTCTTATGCCGTACAAACCTGTATAGATTAAAAGTAAAGTTGGATGTTTTCTTTCGCATCATTTTAATATTGAAATATTTCCATTTTATGAAAATGGAAATAGTATTCTAAGTTGCTTAATGATTACATTTGTAGCAAGAAAAGCTGAAATCCTTAAATCCTTGGTGTTAGATTTTTGCACCAGAAGGTGCAGTAGATTTTTAGCACCAGAAGGTCCTAGATTTTTGATTTTGACCGAAAGCACTGGTAGCAGGCTGGGGATGGCTCTGAGCTGCTGATGGGCTCCTGTGAGAGCCGGGGTGGCATGGAGCAGGTGGAGAATATCCCACCTGGGAGAAGAAGAGCAGAGCTCTCCCCAGGGACTGCCAAGGGACCTGCCCTGTTTCTGACTGCTGAACATATAGCAAATGGTTCTCTAGGGAGTTAACAAAGGAGAAGGGACGTGCTCCTCACAGGCAATGTGCCATTAGCTGCTCAGAGCAGCCAGAGAGGATGCGGAGCAGGCACGCAGTTGGAGGACGGGGTCTTGCCTCACTTACTATGTGACAAAAGACATTGCTCACTTACTATGTTGGCTTTGACAGCTTAGTATGTGTTTCTACCTATACCTTGCAACTCTTTGCAGTAACAAACTGATTCAGTGTTGCCTGTGAGGAGTTACAGCAAGGTACTGATATTCTGGGAGTTCACAGTGTGTGGCGATGGGGACCTCCATCGTACATGGCCACACACCTGTGTGTGTTACCTGTGTGGTACCTCCAGGCTTTGAGGAGGCTGAGATCACCTCTGCTGGGAGCAGCATTAACCATGTAGGGCATAGCTGTGTCTGAAATGATAGGTTTCCTTGAGAGGCCATCTAAAGCATTTTATTCTGAACACCAGGAATTGTTAATTTAGCTTAACGTTTCCATATTGACAGGATCTTTACAGTATAAAGGCATCTGAGCAGATACTAGCCAAACACCTCCAGATTCCCATAAGGTTATTGCCTCTTCACCTCTAGAAAAGAATAGTGAAAATGGAGGCATTTTTGATTTTAGTGACTGCTGGTCCTGTATTGTTAAGTTGCATCAGCTGCTTTTCCGTGTTGGGACATGGCATAGAGGAGTGTGTGAGATCAGAGTGCGCTGTGTCTGCTGTGTACACAGACAAGGTGGGAAGCTATGTAAAAATAGCACCAGCTATATCTTCTGACCAGCCTCCACCAGCTTACCATGTTTATCTATTCAGAGTGAAGTGCTATAGGTTAGCCTTAAAATTGGCTGTGGAGTCAGCTGGTGAGTCTGATGTTACAAGACTGTTACACAGATAGGTAACAGGCCTGAGAAGTAGGACATACATCAGCCTTGTGTTTATGTTAAACAAGTACATTTTAATTTTAACTGTGCATCTGCTGAATGCTGCACAACTGCCAACCTGCTCCTCAGTAACAGTGAGCTGCTGGTCAACATTCGTGATCCAGTGATGGGAGAGGGATTTCTCAGTGTCCAGTGGGGCCCAGCTTAAAGCAGGGGCAAGATGCTTACCTGTTCTTCACTGACTGTGGACTTTCTAGAACCATCATGACCACCTGGCTGACTTGTTGCATTTTAAACCTGAGAGATCTCAAACAATTATTTAAAATTAGATGTGCAAAACATAAATCAAGCTGCAAAATGTAAAGCCGAACATCAATTTGACATGCACTTCAGCCATGCTGAAGGTAGCAGCAGCTGTTGTCACTACTGGGTTCTCATTTCTTCTTGACCCTGTTCATTACCCTATGGAAAGATTCATGTTTCATTTCACTACCATGCCAACCAAAATGTTAAGCCAATGGGCATTTGATCATTAAAGCTGGAAGCTCAATTGATTTTTTTTCACTGAAATATAAAAAGAACTTCTAAGCCAGTTTTGTGATGGGATCTGTAGGTCTTCTCTGGAATTCCGATAGCAGAGCTAGGAGCTGAGGTTTTGAGCCAAAATATGGTTTGGGGTATTTTTTTCTTCCCCAGCCAAATAAAGGAAATAAAGATCAATGTTTGACTTCAGAATGTAACACCCTCCACCCCACCCCTGCCCCGATTCTTGAGAACTTCTCTCTGTGAAGATTTTTCCCCTTCCCCATTTTTTCATTCAATTACGGACAAAGTTCTGTATTCAGTGAAGTCAAAATATAACTAGGACCTTGTGTTTAGATGACTGGAGGGCACTTAGCTACAATTACATTGACACGAGGGTGAATAAGTCTTCTAATGTGATTACACCAAGTGGATGTTTGGTTGTTTCTGTCACTTAAGAGAAGTTTTGTAAAATGTCAGGAGCTTAGGAGAGAGGAACAAAATAGGGAGAGAATACAGGGGGCTCTGGTAGGAGGAAGACATAGTGATGATTGTAAAATGACAGAAGCCAGTGATAAAATGATTACTGCTGTGGGAAATTTAAGAGGTTAATGGCATGCAACTAGGAATGTATAGAGTTTGCATGGACCCAGATCTCAGATTTGATCCAATTGCAGACCAGTTCTAAAGAAAAAGACTATAAATCAGTTGAAGAATTCTAGTGAATAGTGCTTTGTGCTCATGGTTTGTGATCTAACCAGCAGTTCTTGATGGAATTACAACTGCCCTGCTCCCACTCACCTGCTATTTGCTCTGTATTAGGTTAACAATAGTAAATAAACCATGTATTGGATTTCAAGCTGACCTGTTCATGCCAAATGAATTCGTCTTGCCCACAGGCTGTCCTAATTCAAAACACATGTTATCGATTTAAATTCTGTTGCTTCCATATATTAGGGTACTGTTTAGATTTTTGCATCATCAATATTCTTCACCTTTTTGAACTGATGAGTAGTTCGTTAAGGCTTTGGTTCAAAAGATTTCTTAGGTAGATGTGTGTAAGGTGGTGAAGGAGTAGAAGTGAGGTGCACTATGGTGATGTTGCACAGCACTTACACCTGTCACCCGCAACCATTTGAAGACAATTTGTCCTTTTACAGGCACAACCTCCATTAGCATCAAAGGAAGTTTAATTGCAGGAAAGATGGGATCCTTGTTAAGTGAAAATACAACTAAAGTCAGAAGAATGATAGATAGTATATATCATAGATAGTGTATTTCTCATACAGTAATCTAATAGAACACAGAAGTTTTCCATTTTTCCCAGACTTCTAAGAGATCAAAGAATTTTGTATGTACAATACAATTTCTCCTAAGAAGAAATTTTTTAAAAATCAGAACCTCATGCCAGACTCTGAACAACAAATTCAGGCCCCCATATAAGCAGCCTGGGCTTTTCAAAATTGCTCAGCTCTGCCAACCCCCACTGCTCTTGGGATACAGCTTCTAAGGCTAGAAATCATTTGACTGCATGTTCTTGCAAAGAAATACTAAGAATATGCAGTAGGTCAAAGTGGCTCCTTATCTTTGTGCAGTGATAAGGGCTGCTGCTCCTCCTAGGAAACAGTGTCTTAGAAGCGGAAGGCTGCACTTCTTATCATTCAAGTATGTGCCATAAAGGGGTAAAAATAGGGACATTGAGGATAAGAAAGCTGAAACTAAGGCACCTGCTACCCACAGAAGGAAACTTGGGAATGAAATAAGTGAGAGTCTCTTCTGTTTTGAATACTGCAAATCTTCACTTACAGGAACAAATAATTTGCTTGTAAAAGCCTCTGAGATGCCTGATATGAGAAAAGGCTTCCTGGATTTAGATTCCTGTCATTATCATGCAGACAACATTCCATTTGCTGAGTTTTACCAAAGTTGAAAATGTCGGAGTTGACTGGGAGAATTAGATTTCAAGAGCTGTTAAACATTTGCAGGACATCCTAAACCCCCATTGAAAATCCTCTAGTTTGTGACCTAAATACAGTTGATTAAACAGAAAGTTTGAAATAAGTCATTGACATTGTATCACTGTCACCAGATAATGCATAGTTCATTCAATCTCACAATATTTTAATCCAGTATTCAATTTGCCAGGATATATAATGCAGGCTATTTACAACAATTGCCATTCTTTAAATGCCAATTTTCCCTTAAAACAAGCAGCAGCAACAACCAGCTCCATACCCTGCTCCAAACCTCGTTTGCAATGGTCTTCATTTGCATCACTTTTGTACAGATTTACACGAAACAGAAAAAGGGGATGTTCCTATTCTTAGACATTCTGCCTTGTATACTACCTGCAGCCACATTCTGCCACTTTCATCCCTTCATAGTTATATATCAAAGTGGGCACACCAGCATCATCCTTATAAAGAATGGAGATTGAATCCAGTTTGGTTGGAACACAACAGGCCTTGGAGGCTTTTTTGGGATTTTGGAGATGCACCAGAGTTTGGACAATAGCATGTTTAGTTGGGGTGACATTATCTGTCAGAGGGAAGAAGCAACCTCCTTTACACTCAAAAGCCTCATAATCTTTTGGTGCAATGATCCAGGAATCCCAGCCAATCTCTTCAAAGTTCACATGGAGGGAAGTTCTCCTACAGTGGTTGGCTCCAACGCTTCTCTTGCTTCTGGAGGAATGCAGGTGAGATCCAGTGATGGCCTTTTCCTCTCCCTGCTGTTCCTCTTCAGATGAACTGCTGTTTTTCCCTAGTTTCTTGAGCACACTTTCTTGTTCATGGACAATCATCTCACGGAGCTCCACCTTGGTCTCTTTCGTCCCATTGCTGTGGTCGTTGGAGAACACTATTAACAGGGGCAGATTTTTAGGGGTAACACTGACATCCAGCTTCCCACAAGTAAAACCACTCAAAGCTTTAGTCTCTATAACAACCTCTAGCTTATTTTTAGTCTCCAGTTTGTCTGCCCTGACCCATCTTTTCACAGCACTGGACACTTCAAACATCTTCCAACCACATTCCTGGATATTGTGGGAGACAAGGGAAGATTTGGTACTTTCTGGGTTTTCCCAGTGGCCATCATCTAGAACATCATAAATTACCATGTTGCCTTCCAGCCTAGAGAGAGACCCAACTTCCCTGTGACAGGAGATATAAATTCTCAGTTCAGCTCTGGTGATTTCCTCATATTGTGGAATAGAGATGTTGAAGAACAAAATGTGTTTCTTAAATGGTTTTTCTTCTGGCGAATCTAAAGAAACAACATCTGCAATAGGAAATTAAAACATGTGGTTACAGTGCTTCTGACTGTCCAAGTAACTTGATTTTAAAAGACTCAGGATATATTTTGGGGATAATATAAGAGCATGGTAGCACAGCATTAAAAAAAAAAAAATAAAATAAACCCGTCTTTCTTCTGGCCAAGTTTCAAGGGCAGAGAGTGAAAAGAGGAAATGGAAGTCCCTGATGTTGGTAGTATTTTACTGTGATTGCATAGCCAGGTGAGTGTGTGGAGGGAAGCATAAAGAGACTGCCTAGAACAAAGTATGGATGATGCTGGGCAATATTAAGTACATAAATAGGGCATGTGTAGAGTTTTCAGATTTAGCAGTTTGCTAAAGATATTTTTACACAAAGAATTTGTACAACCCCCCAATGATTTCCTACTCTTATGATCATGCATGGCATGAAGTGCTCTAAAATGCATATTAAGTGTCTTTAAGAACTGGCTGTGCTGAGGGGGTTTTTTTGTTGTCTGCAGATAAGTTTGCAGAAAGCAACTTTGACTCCGAGTTTGGGGAAATCCTGAACTGAAGCTCCAGTGTCTATCTGAACTGAGACTTGGTGATAAGCAGCCTTTCATGGCCAGGTCCCAGACTGTTCCTGTGAGTTTGTGTGGATTTGTTCACATTTGTTTGTTGTCTCCAAATCTATGTGCAGTACCAGCAACCCTGCCTTGGGAGGGGCAGTCATTTGGCTGGAAGATCAGTTTGGTAGTGTTTAAAAGTCATCCCTGATGTCTATTTAATGCTCAGTGTAAACTAACTGCTTAATCACGACAGGGTTTTAGGACAATTTTAATTGGCTGTTGCTGCTATTTTTTCAGATCATTTGCCCTCTAAAGTAGTCAGAGGGAAGAGTGAGATAGGGAAACTATAATCTAGGTCCTATTGTTAAGATTTCATTCTATTTCAGGAGTAGGGACACACTAATTTGGGAATTTGGAGTTCTCTGTAGTGCTATTACTTGTGTAATTTTTCAAATTAACAGAAACTTCATTCCTCCCTGTTTCATTTTTATAACAAGGATCACACTTACTTCTAACTTTTTACTGCCTGATGGATCTTTTAAAAGTCTACTTAATATTAAATAGACAGGGATCTTGAATTTTTCTGTTAATATAAGCATGACTAACCATTTCCATATAAATCTTTGTCTAACTCAGAATTTTGGAGGAGCAGTGCTGTTCCTTGCTTGGATTCAGTGACATAATTCTCAGTTGGTTGCTGTAGTTTTTAAACATGTATACAGAGCCCACCAGAAAGAAAAGCTCTCTAGAATCAGTCTCAGTTATAGCTGATCAAAAACTTGCATCCTAACATAAAAACTCAGTTCCAAATATCTAGGATTGAGAAACATGCTTCATTTAAACCTTGTCATTTGGTGCATCATCTTAGTTCAAGCATTTGAGAAGAGATATTGTACAGTTAAAATATCAAAGAAGAAAATTAAAGGTAACTGCATTTTTTAAAGATTGAAAGAAACTATAAAGTAAGAATACAGTCTAAAATATTAATGCTTAATTTCTAAAGAATCTGTGGAAGTTAGGATCTCAGTTTCCTCCGAAGTTCAAAAGAATCTGACTATTTACTATTCATGTACTTCTTTAAAAATTATAGTCCACATATTGAGGACTTTTCCTACCTTCAGTACTGAAGCTCCTTACAATATTGGATGCAGGGATGGAGGACTTGTCTGCAGCGTATCTGTTGTATAAATCAATCATGAACTGTGGTGGTTCTTCTTTGGTCTTCACTTGTGAGGGGACTCTTGACAAATTCAAACTCCTTAGTAAATCCATCTTCATATTCTCCAAGAAAGATTTAAAGTTGAAATGGCTCTCATCTTCTACTTGCCCAGGATCATGAAAGTGTGCATCAGACTTTCCCATAGCTGATAGCCTGTCCCAGTGTTCCAAAGGCTTGCCTCTTGTCAAACAAGCAATGATGTTGAAAACAGACAGTGCAGCTAATACTCCAAAACAATGCATTTCTTCTGTATTTACTTTCTGGTGGAGAGACAAGAGGACGAGGGTATTTTAGCTGATTGCCAGTCTTGTTTCAATACAGAGAGAGGAAAGAAGATGTAAGGCAAACAACTGGAATGCCCTTTGCAAATCGCTTTCTTGTGTTCTTTTTGCAGTCTGCTTCAAACCCCAGCCTCTTGTCAGTTGTCAAGCAGATTGGTCGTACACTTGTCCTTATCAGAGTCATTGATGCCATGCTTCAGCTTCTGTTATCTAGCAAAGCTCTTAGTTAATGAAGATTCTGTAAACATCTGACAAACACATGTGGCTGGTGGGAAGGACATTGTATATTGTAAAGAATCCACATTTCACTTTTGGGTCATCTTTGCTTAATTACATTCTTCTATCATTTCCTTGCCAACACAGAGAGAAGCTTTCTTAGGGACGCAGAAGTTTACACTGTTTTCAGCAAAACTAGAAAATACAGATCTAGAGCAAAATCACTCTATTAGCTACTAGCAAATATCATCTCACAAATCTTTTATACAATCCCTTCACATACAATCAGAAAATGCCCATTAGTTTGATGGAGACCTATGATTCTGCAAGACGTGATCTCATGACATTGCAAACAACCTTAAAACTTCTTTCCATTTATCAGCCAGGGGCTATTGTT
The DNA here is from genome assembly GCA_013397095.1 of Sterrhoptilus dennistouni. Classification (NCBI taxonomy): domain Eukaryota; kingdom Metazoa; phylum Chordata; class Aves; order Passeriformes; family Zosteropidae; genus Sterrhoptilus; species Sterrhoptilus dennistouni. Next base: position 2,612,879 of record VWZU01012032.1, read on the forward strand.
TGTACACAGTGAAATATCTGTTTTGTGTCAAGTGTGTTTCATGTTGTTTCCAGGCTTGTCCATTTTCAGTTTGATTCCTTTGGTGTATGGGAATTTAGTCTTGTTTTTATAGTATCTTATGTAATATATTTCATAGATTCATGGTGGTCAATCCAGTGCAAGGACAACCAATCATTTTTTCAGCAACCTCAAAATGAAGACAGAACTAGGCCTTCCAAGGCCACATGGAAAGTAAAAAATCCTTTTGAAGATACAGAAGATTATCTCTGAAGATATTGTGGGCATGAGAAGAAGCAAAGCAAATGAATTTCTCATGATACAGAAGAAAAACCAGGTTTATTTATCTTAATGAATGTATTATGATTTAATCTAATGATACATAATTGCCTTTTCTGTACTATTAATGCATAATTTTTTCTACAAACAACTCAATTCATACTGTAGACGCGAAAAAAATCTGAAGAGTATTATGAGCTTTTACATTAATAAAAATCTCATTGCAAACATGCGGTTAAGATTTTGCCCTTTTTGGCCATTTCTCTTGTTTTTTAGCAGTGGATACACAGCATTTAAAGTGATCTGAGACTTCTGCACTACTTGCTTACTATCTGTACAAGTGATAATTTGGATCCAAGATCCTGGTTAATTATGTTCCTATTACATGTAGTCAAAAAGGATTGCTTGGCATTGACCCTGGTCTCCTGCATAGAAAGACTTATATTTACTCAGGGCCTTTGTGTTTCCTACCTACATGCAGGGCCCAATTGCTTGTGTTTGGCTAAACATAACTGTTTAAGTGCCAACAGTCTTTATCTGAACATGTCAAAGAATCAAAAATTTCTTCCATTTTTGTAGCTAAAAGATTATCACCTGCAACTCAAACCCCCTTAATGCTACATTCCTTGTTTCACTGTACCTGACTTTACCTTCTAGACAGGAATTCTTGTAACTTTATGGCTAGTTTAAGGGGTCCGATAACACTCACATTTTCTCTCTATCAAAGTGTAATCAAGTTACTTCTCAGTTTTCTTTCTGATAAACAGATTGTTCTTTTTAGTAACAAAAGACATTTTTTTCTCCCTGTTTTGGTTTCTTTATTTTTTGTGTCTCTTTCAGAATCTGAATGTCTTCTCAAAAAGGTGAACCCTAGGACTATACATAGTTTTCTAGTGGCAGTTCACCAGTGCCACATGCAGAAATAAAACATCCTTCCTTTATGTGGTTCACTGCTCCAGTGTGTCTTTCCAAAGCTTTCACTGACTACCATTACATAGCAACATGCTGGATGCTCAAACTGCATCACAAATCTGTGACACAACAAAATTTTTGTTAAGTTATGACTTTCAAGGGTGCAGTCTTGTACTCAGTAGGAGCAGCCTCCATTCCTTGTGCCTGGGTACCTGAAGTTCTGTATCTGTCTACTTTAAAATTAATTTTAATTACATAAAGTGCATCTAGTTCAAACAATCTATATATATATCTCTCTCCTCCTGCAAATGCTGGGGGTTGCTATATACAGACTCTAAGCTCATACGTAAAGGTGTCAAATACTATCAGGCCAAGTGTCAGCTTTGCAGAAACTTTACAATGAACAATTTAACTCAGTGGAAATTCCTTTTCAAAGTTGTTCTTTGAGGTTTGGCAGTAAGACAGATTTTAATTAATGTGATATACAAACACATTAATATTGGCCAGTGGTTTATTTTAATTATGCAGTCCTGTGCAAGTGCATTACATACTCCACAAAAACCTGGGTACATTGTAGCTGTTACTGTCACCTCTGGCAATTAACAGTGGCCTGAAAGAATGATATTGGATTTGTTTTAGAAAAAAAGGGTTTTAACACTTTGTTGTAGTAGTAGCATTTTTCCTTGTGTAGATCACAGTGTGGTATCTCTTGCCATAATAGCTTGCATCAGCACATCTTGGAAAGAATGTTTTTATCCAAGGACTAATTCAAGATATAGGAAATATTCCTTAAGGAAAACAAAATGCTATAGATGAGAATATAAGCACACTAAGTTAATATGTCAGGCTGTTCAAAGCTAGTGATAAATTATAGCAAGACTAGACCTACATAAAAAGGTAGATCTGTATAGAAGCAGAAATAACATGGATCGAAGATACTTTGAAAAATATTATGCTTATGGCTGTTCTGTAGGAATGATGACTTTTGGACAACTTTTAAATTTTTCTTTTTACATTACTATTACTCTGTCAATTGCAGTTGAGTTTCTCATGTTTTATAAAGATACAAGATGGTAATTTTTTCAAGGGAGATGTCTAAAAGCAGCACTATACAAAGGTTTTTCCAATAGTTCTAGTGTAAATTACTCTAGTAATTTACAAAGTACAAAAGTACTTTGGGAGAAAAACTGCAAACTTGATCAGTGATCTTTTGTCAGGCATAGCTAGAAGTCACTACAGGGCATCATAGGACTATTCACTTCTTAGTCAGAGCTTTCTAGGAGGAATTACTTCTAGGAGGAACACTTCTGTGAGAGTAATGTTGCAAAGCCTCCCATGCATGCTGAATCTTGCTTTTATGTACATTAGCAGGAAGTACCACATTTACACACCTGTGTTGTCTGAGAATCTGCACCACCTGAGCATAGAAAATTGGTGGCAGAAGATACCTAGAAGCTTAGTAAGATAAGAGCCTTCCAGTTACTTGTTCATCAGAAGGATGTGTGTGTAGTATCCTTCCCTTAAACAAAGCCACTCTTAATAGGATAAGGTAGTGCCTAAGGTTAGACTGTGTCTTGAGGAGGAAGCATTCTGTATCTTATAACCCATGCTACCTTACAGACTTCAGATGTTTCTTCCACTCTTGGTCTCTTTATGTTATTGTACAGCAGGTGGGTGAAAATGAAGTATGAGAAGAGTGTGTCCTAGAACACGGGGACACTAAGAGGATTAACAGACACCATGATGGGAACACCAGCTCTTAAAAGAGTGCTGCAGTTAAAACACTACCATAAATTTTCCAACAGGGGATTGTATAGGAGTTAGAGGGATGCCGAGACTTTCTTTCTACAAAGACTTCCAATGGAACCACTGCCAAATGTTTCCCATTTTGATGTTCATTGTTTGAAAAGAAAGTTAATGAAAGTTCTGGAAAGAGTTCAGAAGAGCTGTGAGAAATTGTTTTAAGGCTTAGAATAAGAAATCAATCTATTTAAGTCTTAGCCAAAATGTAACTTGACCCTACTCTGTATACTAAAAATACACAGTGAAAGTATTTTGGATAATAGATAAAAGGGATCTAATGAAATAGGTTACAGTAAGATCCATTGAATTGAAGTTAAAGCTCGTCAAATTCAGTCTAGGATTAAGCCACTGCATAGGAACAAAGAGCACTAACTTTTGGAACAACTACTTATAGTCCAGTAGAGATATTCTATCACATGAAATCTTTAAAGCCAAATTTATGCATGTTTTTCAAAGATATTCCCAAGCTTAAAACAGAAGTTCCATAATGCATGGTGCAGAAACTGCTGAGCAAGATTCTTTGATCTGTGCTATGCAGGAGGTCGGGCTGGATGATCATGGTATTTCCTTCTGTCGTTAATCTATTGAAGCGCATTATGACAAGCTTAACATGTATTTACAAGTTTCCATCTAATTAACAGAATGCAGGAGACTGCACTTATAGAAAGACAATCAAATTTTTAGATACTACTGTACCTTTAATTTATTAGCTTTTGTTAAAAGCATGTAACAATCTAGAGGATATAAAGCATAATTTACAAAAATATAAATCTTGGTTATTTTATTTTTAGTATTTCAACATATTATTATATTGTATGCGTTACTCAGAGAACATGTTTAACAATCTGAAATTATCCAGCAAACCAAAAATGTGGGCTATTACATGTCTTTTGTAGAACAAATTATATATTAAGGAAGGGTAACCAAAAATGACTATATTAACATATTGTTTATATGAAAACTTATGTTGTGAACTATACTTGCATCCTGAAGAAAATATACATTTTAAGCCCTTTATTACAGCATTTTTCAGTATAAATATGCATATTAAGAGTATGAGTGTTTTAGGCAAAAATTTTTGATTTGTGTACAAAAGTGATACTCTAAAATAAGTCTGTCTTTGCAAGTTCACTTCCCATCTCCTTGGTTAACTGAAGAGATAAAATAGTCAGAAAATAACATATAAAAACATATTTTAGTCCTTTGATTATGGAAAACTTTACACTTAAATTTCTCTCTAAACACCAGGTATCTTGGCTAGGTGGGTTAGGAAGGTATCTGTAGAAGTACTGAATTCCTGGAAGATGAGTATGAAAGACAGATGATGACAGTACGACCTATCTCTCGAGGCGAGCACGTGCATTGTTTTAGTCTCTCTGCATCCCTTCTGTAGTGGAATTGGAGACTTGCATTGGTTCATCAACACAAGTGGATTAATTTCTCCTTTACAACTTCCCAGAGCAGTTGGGCAGGATTTGTGGGCCTTGTTAAAGGTGTGTTTGTATGAACTTATCGACAGGCACAAGTTTCAACTGACATATTGGGATACACCTTTAAAACAACGTTTTTGTTCTCATCTAAGAACAGGACACTGAGTGAGCTCATTTTGTCAGGAACACAGCAGGGTTCTGGGATGCCAGGAATGATTCCTACTGCTTTTACGATGCTCTGAATTGTAGCATGATTTGATGGCCGGACAATCTAGAACAGAGAAGGAAATAGTTATAGCTTCATTTATTAGCAGCCACTTTCCTAGGTGGACTTGATATAAGCAGTCCTTTTCCTAGGTGAACTCAGAAAATGACAACAATTATGTAGCTTTTTGTTTCACAGTTAAGCAAATATGTCATTGTTTGGGTCACAGGGCCAACACAGCACAGCCAGTCCCTCACACTTCCAGCTTTCCTGAGCTGGATGTCTCCAACAGGTATTTTGTGTTCCTTAGGCTACCTTCATAAATACCAGAGGAGGGCACTGGTGGCCCAGCCAGCAGCCAGAGGCCTGAAGAAAAATGTCCCTGAATGTACCTGCTACATGCTGGAGGCAGACATGCAGGAGAAGAAGCCTAAGCTGGGGCATAGTTCTTAGTTAGTAGATGCTATATTTTGTTTTTTTAAATGCTGACTTTGAAATTTTTCTACTGCAAATATTTACAAAATAACTATCCCTATGTTCCAATAGAATTTTTCCTCATGTACATTATCCTGGAATTAGTTATTTTTTTTCCTGGAGTAATTGCTCTCTTTTAAAAGAGCAGAGTACTACAGAAGTAGTGTCCACATGAGAGTTAGTATAGAGCAGTCAAACACCCTGACAGAGCCTTTCTGATCATATCTGTGGTCTTTGCTTCCATCTACCTTCATCCCCAGACTCTTTTTTTTTTTTTCCCCCCATGGGCTAGCCTCAGACTGGGAGAAGGAAAAAAGGGGAGGCTGGAAAAAGTATGAAGTGAGGATTCACAGCAGCTTTATATCTATAACCTGTTCAGAGTATGGAGCCACAAAAAACATGGCTTTCCATTTCAACATGAAAAGTTATGTAGTCCATGTATGGAACAAAGGAGCTGTTTTTAGGATAATTCAGTTTTGAAACATTTGCATTAAGTGTAACACATCAGCAAATCAGATTCAAACCTTAACTGCCATTAAGGCTTTCAGATCTTCCTTAACTAAGCCATTATAAAGAGTAACTGTGAAATCTGTCCTTGACCTTTCAAGACAGCATCCCTATAGCCAAGAACCAACAACTGGCCAATCCTGCACAGTGTCTTTTTGTAATAAGCATATATTAGCATAATTAGCTACAGCTTGCTCTCTCTTGCCCTCCTTCATCTTTAAATTTCAAAACTGCCCACAGACAAGCAGTAGTGAGGCGGTCTCAGCTGCTGTGTGAAATAAAAACCAGTTTCTACCCACGTTGGTCATGTCAGAATATGTGGACAGCAAGAGAGACAGGAGTTTTTGTGTGTTTAAGCAACTGCAAAGTATAGAAATTCAAAGAATTAGAGCTTCTAGAATCAAGTTCCTAATTTAGCCTTTATGAAAAATGTCTGAACTGTTCCTAGCACCTGTGTTATTTCATGCTGTTATTTGAAACAGTCACAGATCACAAAGTGCTATTGAAACATCATTTATTGCCTCCATGTAGTGGATAGCCATCATTGCCCTCACAGCCAGTTATTGACTTACAGGATTCTTGGCTATGAACCTGCAAAAGATCCTACAAGGATCTTCTCCCACTGTGCAACCTCTAATATCTTCAAGCAACAAAGACATGTGAACAAAATCTATCTAGACTGAGCAGCTGTCTCCCAAGACAACACTACTGATTATGTTTCTAATACCTGAAAGTGGATACACTGTGCACGAAAGTGCTTGGAAAGGAAAATGCTTATGATAGACTGGTTCTCTGTATGGAATCTGGCTGCCTGAGCCCTACATCCACAGCAGAGCCAAACAGCACACCCATCCCACATCCAGCCAGGCTCTGAATTTTTCCAGCCCTTCTGGAAACCTGGCATCAGTGTTCAGTGACCATGGGCTTGGCTTCACATTTGACTTTGTCCCAACATGCTAAAGCAGAAAGCTTGAAATCATTAGTTGAATGCCCAGTAATAGTGGCACTGAGGAAGTGCTAATGTTTTAAATGCTGGCTGCTAAGTTATATACAGCATACCAGGTTCTATGACATGCAGGAATTTATTTGGTAAATGCAGCATTGCAGCCAGGCATACATATAACCTAGTCTTTCTCCTCAACAGTTCAGGGAATAAGAAATTGAGCAGGAAGGTAAGTGAACTTACTATGAGAAGATTTGTACCTAAGCTGTTGAGTGTCTATCTAAATCAAGACTTGCAGTTATTACAGTGCATGTGCAGAATGATGTACTGACACTTCAGAAAAAAAATAAATCTACAATGTGATGATACCCAACATGTCAGGTATGTAATTCTATCTCCACAGTTTTAAAAGGGTACTTTGGAAATAAGATGTCTGTTGTCCATTATAGGTTGACTGTGTAGACCAAGTCTTTATGAATAGCTTTAATTTGGTCTTTCATCCTTTCCTGAATTAGAGCATATGTGAAATAACAAATTTCTCCCTTGGTAATATTAAGCAATTCTTATGCTCTGAACTGAATCTTCATTCATGCTGGGGTCCTCTCTCTTCCTTTTGAAACAGTCACTAAAAAATATTTTACACCTTTGAATCTGCCTCTTTTTTCCTCCCTCTTAAAAATACAAAGCTAACAAGTACTAGACCTCTTCCAAAGCAAACCCAATCAATGAACGTGATTCAAACCCAGAATTCCTAAAATTCCTAAATCAATGTATCTGTTTTGTTTTAATTTTGGCTTTTGGGCATCAAGATACTAGTGAAAGGGAATCCTTATTATATATCAAGTATTTGCTCATATTTCTGGATAAGATATTAAGTAAGTGAACCATATAAGCTTATTTATCTGTGCAAGCTAGAAATGGATCCTCTCTCTTCTGGTCCTACCAGCCTTTGTGTAATGCTGTTTTGCTCACAAGAAGTCAGATGTGTGAAGTGCATCTTTTTTGAAGGGTAGGGTTGTTGTTTGGGTGGGATTTTGTTGGGTTTTTTTTTTTTTTGGTTTATGTTGTTGTGTGTGAATGGTGCATTAGACTCTGAGTCTATGGCAAAGGACCTATATTCCTGGGCTGTCTTTTGTTTGGATAAGTTAAATGGAGATTATGTTGGATGATCACTTTGTATTACAACAACAAATGGAAGTTGTATGTAAGTCTGCACAAGCTTTAACTTTTCCCAGAGCATGTGCCGATTTATGTACACCTGGTTCAGCATTGGCCAGCTATACAAGAACATGTGGTCTGATTTGTACACCCTACCATGGAGTCTGGATTTCCATTGTTCCTAGACTGGAAAGTAGCCTACGTACCTACTCTTCCTGAAATTATACTACTTGTTTCAACACAAACATAAATCAATCTCCCTGGAGGTAAAGTAGGGAAGATTCCTGTTTCAGAGCCTAGAAATTCTGTGCTATAAAGCACTATCCTTTACTTATGTGCCAAATGACCACATGCAAAAATGTCAGTCAAACAAATAATCAGACCATTTGTAGGCAGAATTGTGAAATAATTACAGTTTCTAAATATGCAGTTTATGCAGTGCTTCAGATCCTCCCCTCTGCCATTACTTGAAAGCCTTATAAATACTAAAAATTCTTGTCCAGCATAGGGTTACCAACCTTTCTACTTCATGCCATAGTACAGAATGGGAGTGAGATAAACGTTTGCCTCTCCACTGGCAAATTTCACACTGCTTCTATAAGAGGAATTCGGTATGCTTACTTTGGGGTATTAGAGCCAGTTTTGTGGCATTCCTAGAGACATAAGTGAACTTTTTGTTCCAGCAGGATTATCTAATGTATTTAGAATTTAGATACACAAATATCATCTTAATCAGTATTTTTGTTTTCAAAAGTGACGAGCAGTTCCCTGAAGTTAAAAATACCTCAGTGTAACTACTCTTCATTTTTCTTCTAAGTTGTTACAAGTGGAATCCAGAAATATATTGCTAGATTAGCTTGTTTTAACATTAGTATATAATACTTCATATTTCTGTCACTACAATAGAGTATTTGGATGATTTAGTGTGTATAACCATATTTTTATAATCTAAAAAAGTCATTATGCTATGGTTTCAATATGAGAATTTGTAAGATAAACCTGAGATATTTCTCCTACTCTTGAGATTGCGTTTGAAGAAAACTGGGAATCTTTTTGCACTCTGATGACTAAATTGATGGAAACAATATTGTTTAAATTCTTTAGATCAAGGCAACAAAACACAATGAAAAAGGTAAAAATCTAAAAGAAATTCTGACTAAAGAAGTAGTTGGATGAGCAGAACAGTACTGTGTGCAAGCTGACAAGAATAAAAAGGCATACTACCTTGGGCATTGGAAATTCACATGCACCTGCACAGTAGTAGGCATCAAATGATTTGGGAGATATGATCCATTCATTCCAGCCAATATCAGCAAAGTCAACTTTCATGTATCTTCTTGAACAGATCCTTGGCTCATTCCATTGTTTTCGCCTTGCCTTCTTCATTGTTTTCTCATCAAAATTCAGCACTTGAGACTTTTTAAGTGTTTCTGTATTTTCTTGCCCTTTTCTCCTTCGATCTTTGCGTGAGGCTTTCGGTTTCAAGGATCTGTAGGCATTCTCCCAAATGTCATGTTTGTTGTACTTATTGTTGTTATAATCTGCTTCTGGCAACTCGTTGTTCTGAATAGAGCTAGCGAGGTAGGTGTCCCTCCTAACTCGAGTATCAGTAGAAGCATTAGGGGATAGATTTGGGTCCCCATCATTGGGAGGGAATGGATCATAACGCTGTAGGGTGCCTGCCACACTGTTAGGTTCAGAGATTGCAAGATCATTGGCATAAACTAGTATATAAGGTAAATGGCTGGCAGCCTGTTCGGGGAAGCCTTGGTGTTTCTCCCCAGAATCAAGCTCGGCACAGAGAATGAGCTCTCCAGCTCGTTTTGACTCTTTTACGATGTGTGAAATGTCCTTTGCATGCCAAGCCCCACGCCTTTGAAGAAGCACAGTGATGTTCCCTTTCACTAGTCCATAGGCAGAATTCTGGTGAATGCTCTGGAAAACGAGGTTGAGCCGTAGGACTGGAGGCAGGTGAAGGAGGCGGCAGGATGAGTTCTTGGACCGTTTACAAAACACTTCCCGGTGCCGAGGCCGTTTGTCAGCATAGAAGTGAAAAGTGGCAGTGAGGATCATTTCTGAATCCTGCATGGATGTCAGATTGAAGCAGTACAATGGCTTCTGGGCCAAGAATTCTGTAGGAGAGCAAGGAAAACATGGATAGATATCTGAGACCAAAAATGGTAGACTAATCTTATTTCCATTTAAGTGAATTAACAAGTTTTGCTTTTCATTTACATCAAATCATTTAGTATAGTGAGCTTATCACTTCAGCTTAAAACTATGGTGAATAGGAGGAGGAAAAAAGCTTAACTATTTAATGGCAATATTGCAATAACATTGAGAGTGTCCAACATACTGGGCATCTTGTGTACACATGAGGGATAAAATTCTTTCCAAAGATTTTTAATTCCAGACCGTCTTTCATTCTAGGCAGGCAAGAAAAGCAATCCTCGATTGTATTTAATTTATAATAAAGTCAATCTCAGAGAAGCTGTCAAATTTACCTGGGGCAGAGCTCAGAGAAAAACCTTGCTGAAACCAGTACTAGCGGAAACCAAGTTTATGGTTAATATTCAAGATTGTCTAATCTAAAACTGACAGGAGATTCCTGAAAGATGTGCTAACTCTGTGGGCAATAGCTCATCATCTGCAAGTAGTGCACACAAAACATTTCACAAGGGGGCTGGCAGTAAGCAGTGTAACACATTGTGGGGTCATCACTCCTCTGAGCAATCCTCCTTTCCAGTACACATCATGTAGGAGCTTTGTTTAAAACACTGTAAAACACACTTGGTTTCTAAGGCTTGTGTTTAGATCTGCGTGAAGTTTGTGACAAATGCTATTGAACAGGAGCTGACTCTTGAAATTCAAACTACATTTGGAACAGCTTCTTTTTTAGCTAGTTGAACAGTTTGTGCTCAACTTAGCCTCCTATTGAGGAAGGCGAGCAATATTACACTAATAACTCTTTACACCATGTTTAATTAAACAGTAGAAACCTCTCTCAGCACATTAAAATGTAGTCCCATCCCAGCATAAAAAGACAATGCCTTAATAATCTATCATTGTGAAAAGTTGCCTTTGTTTTTTTACTAGCTCAGCAGTATATGGGAAAGTGGTGGCAGAACCAAGAAGTGATTCCTCTTCTCCCAAGCTCACACCACACTTAGGATTACAGTCGGTAAATTTGCATCTTTAACTAACCCAAATGGACCAAGCCTCTGGCAGCCCTCTCTGACATACCTGCAAATTCTCTGGCAGAAGGAAGTAAAAAACCACCCCAAACCAAACAGAACCCAAAAGATGCAACAGCCAGGCTTCCCAGAAACACTTAGGTTTGTTTTTCAGTGCACTATGGATGATGAGCCACAGAAATTTTGGCAGCAACAGAAAGGCAGTACCATTAACTGCCACCTGTTGGAACATTCCTCCTTTAAAGCACACTTTCATATGAAAGAGGGAAATGAATAGTGCTACACCTTACTAAACTGGTGGTCACTATCTCCCAAGTATGTTCAAGTATGCAATTTCCATCTACACCATCTGTATTTTGCTCCTGATACAGTGAAGTAGAACAACTTGCATTGATGTGATAAGAACCTGTTTGTTTCTCTCAGTTCAGGACAGGATTCCTGTTAGTAAACTTTTAATCAGCACTAGTATATGTATAGGTGCTCATACTACGAAAAAACTTAAAGGTTTAGATTTTATTCAAGTCTTCAAAGAGCAGAAATTTCACAAGGCTAGTAGATGGTTTCTCAGGCCAAGGAAGAGAGTAATTATAATACTTCCTTTATAACACCAGTCTTTATTATTGCACGTTCACTTCAGAAGGCATATGTTTCTAAAAGAAGTCTATCTATTCTAGATGAATGTTTAAATATTTTCTTTTAGTAGTAGAATGCTCCAAGCACCATCAGCTCTGTATGAAGCACAAGCATTCTTGGGATAAAGACATTTCAAACATCAGTGCCTCACAGTTTCAGAAGGGAAGGTAACTTGTAATGGTAGATCAGAGAAAGGGAGGCTGAATTCATCTGAAATAATTCTGTACTCTAAAATGAAACATACCCTTAACAAGTCAAAATTATTTGTAAAACAGAATAAGAATCAATGAATCTTCAGCTACTGAAAAGCCAGAAAATACAGACTTGTTAGGAATTTTAAAAATTTGGTGTTTGGATGGAGCATAGTTATATTTCCATATTGCATAAGTTCACTCAGGCTTTTACCAACTTGTCAACCACACATTGTCAGTCTTGAGTTGGTTTTCTTGCACATATGCATTGTGATACAATCTTAATTAAATGGCTGCTATTTTCTACTCTTCATTAAGGTCTTTGCTTTGTTTAGCACAGAGGATGCATGAGTCTGAGCTGCAAGAGTCTGAGAATGAGTCTGAGCTGCAAGAGTCAATTTATGGGGAAGTTTCATGATTAGGCAGTAAATTGGTGTCATGAAGATTAATTCCCCTCAATCTGAGCAATTTAGGTGAAGTTGGACAATAACTTAATATTTCACATTTCATCACAAACCAATTATGACTCAACTAAGTTCAGCCAGTTGGTGCTGTTTTCTAAAGCTACAAGGTTCCCTGAAAACTGGAAAGAACCTAAAGAAATAAGAAACCTGAGAAATTGGTTCTTAGACTGTCTCTCAGCTCCTTATTTAAAAAAAAAAATGAACCCTTGTGAATAGGTGTAGAGGTGAACTGAGAGAATGTGATCAGTTGTTTGTGAAATATTTCTTCTGAAGGGGTGAGTACTGCTAGAGGAACAAAAAAACCCCAAAAAAAACAACAAACAACAACAACAACAACAACAACAACAACAACAACAACAACAACAAAACAAACAAA
>VWZU01012032.1:2628201-2675534 GCA_013397095.1 Sterrhoptilus dennistouni
GGCGGAGCGGGGGCAGCTCCAGGGGTCCGGGTGCGGGGGGACTGCGGGAGGGGAACGCTGCCTTCCTCCAGCGTGGGGATTCCCCGCTCCCTAAAGCGTAGCGGGAATAGGATCTGTAGGAACTAGCGCCCAGCTCTTGATGAGAGACACATGTCACCGCCGCGGCATCGGGCGCTGGGACAGGACGGCACCTTGGCTGAGGGGGCTTGGAAACGATTTCTGAAAGATACAAGCAATAGACACCAAGCAGAGGGGGCAAGCAGTGAGGGGACGGGAGGGTGGATGGATGGCAGGAACAGTATGACAAGGGAAGGGTGCGCATATACGTGCCCAAAGTGGAAGAAGAGCCTTTGCTGTTTCGTCTTTGCTGGCAGAACTGACAGGGCTGTCTTGTGAAGGCAACGCTGTGAATAGTGCTTATTTCAAGGAGCCCGGAGAAAAGAGAAGTCCCCGTGGGTCTGTACTCAAGAAGACCCAGTGTGAGCTAGCTGGGAGTGCAACAAGGGTCACTGATAATTCCAAGCAGTTACTTAAATGGTCGGGGTTAAAGGGGCTGTGCATGGGTAAACTTTCGTCATTGGGCTATTTCTATGTGTGGTTTGAAGGAGGAGAATGCTGGTGTGAATTTCTGAAGGATTTACATGGCTTAGGTCGGAGGGGGTTGATTTAAAAGTGAATGGTGCGTGTTGCACTTATTCATGATGTGACACAGGTAGTTGTGAATCAGAGTCATCCAGCGGGTATAAATGCTGGTGTAATGAATAGCACTTTTAAAGACAACCTATAAAGACAGGGGTATATTTTAGGGGAATTTTAAAATTCTGCCTCCTTTTAAAAAGCTTTTTCTCTAGTAGCCAAGACAGTTACTTTTCTTGGAGAGTATACAATGTAATAATTGAAAAATTATTGGAAAAAGCTACTGTTACTGTGTATAACACAACTCTTTTGTGCTTTTTTTTTCACCTTGGAGTGTCAAGTCTGAGCAGATACTATTGAAAGCCTCTGAACCACAAGTTTGTAGTTTTTGGATCATGGCAAAGAAAGGTTTGATTCATTTTTAGCATTAGCACCAGGCCTCATTGCTCTGTGCCCTTTGAATAAGTGAAACAAACAATTTGCAAATACAAATTTGCCCAAATGTACATTGCTAAAGTATCAAACCTCCCATTAATTAATCTTTGCTTATAATAAGTAAGCCAAACTACCCTTTGATGCTTTTTTTTTTTTTTTCTCCATGGTAGCATGCTCATGACCTCCACTGGGGGTGTGAGCGAACCTTTTGTTGTTTGTGGTTTTTGTCTGTACTGTTTCTATACAATCAAGGTCCTGTGAAAAGGAGGAAGAGGCAGCAGGAGGTAGAAACAAGCTGGGCTATTTTGGACCAATGTCCCATTAAAATGTTCTCCCTCTCCTTAACTCACTCCAAACTTCTATTCAGGCATACACTTTGTATCAGTCTTTAACCTGCACTAAAACCTGTAGGACACTGATACTTTGACATTGTTGGGAAAGAATTGAAGAATCAACCAGGGATGGCTAATATTTCTTGCCTTATTTTATTGCAGAACAGCAGGAACTCAAAGTCTTTAAAGCTCTGGTACTTTGACTCTTTTATGCAGCTGAGATGATGAAATAAAAATGTGTTTGGTAAAGGAATTCAAATTAGCACTGGGTCACATAATTCCCCTGTTCTGAATATGGCCAATCAATGGCATCTCTAAGGCATCTAGAGGCAAGAGCTATGCAATTTCTGCTCATGCAGAATAATATTCCTAGCGTGGAAATTTCTGCTAATTAAAGCTCTTGCCAAGTAGAGTCTTTTTTCTTTTCTTTCCCTTTTTTTTTTTTTCTTTTCTTTTCTTCTTCTCTTCTTATTCTTAAATAGCTTAAGTCAAAGCTTTGCAAGCCAGGACTTGGAAAAAGTCTCCTTATAGTTAGAACAATGCATTCAATATTTTAAACTGCAGATCTAAGTTTCCTGCTAAAATCAGTGTGATATAAATAGTGTTACATAACCTTAATAACAGGTTATATGTGAAAAAGAAACCAAATAATATTTTCTTATGGAATTAGTGATATCTGTACAAAGGACCTACTGTGACCTGTGCTTGTGTTTTGTTGTAGGAAATAACACAGGAAATATACAAAAAGGGATATAGAGCACCAAGAGGAGTATCTATTCTTTTTGTTCTATAGTAAAATAAATTATTAACTCCCTTTAGGATCATATCTATGTATATTAAAATAATCTTGCCTGACTCTTTTATTTTTAATAATAAAGTCAGTAGCACGGATAATAAAGCTTAAAACTCCAGGGAAGTTAATGAAACATAAATTATTATTAAATTTGGGCTTCAGTCCAAATTTCTACTTATTGTAGGGCAGCTCATTCATTTTTCACTCAGAAAATACCTCACTATGTGTAATGCTACACAATTAGCTAAGATCATTCTTTAACGATATAACTTATTAATTAGAAGTTAACTGAGTGAAATGCAGTGATCTACAGGTTCTTATAGAATTTGGTGGCAGAGTTCTACAAAGCCTTTTCGCATTTCTTCCAAAATCACATGGCGTGACAAGGATGTTATGTGATCAGTGATGTATGGTCAGTAAAATGGGCTTTTGTGTTTAGTTCAGTTTTCCTAAACAACAGTGAAATCATTTTAATATCCCAGAAAGAACAAAGACATAACCGTGTTTAGGTATTAGGGGAAGCAGAATGCTCGGAGCTCATCCCGAGCTCTGGAAGGCTCTTAATGTTGAGAATTAAGAGAAGAGAGTGGTATATCAGGCATGGAAAGCTTTGCCCATTGTTGGCAAGGAGAGCTTTTCCTCTTAAGAAGCAGCACTAATTCTCTCAGTCCATTCCATCAGCTCAAGAATACCCTCTCACCTTGGATTTCCATTCTGTATCCATGATCTCACATATTCCAGCCACAAGAATAGACTTTCCTCCTGATAGGCTCCCCATCCTTCATCCTTAGCGACGAGGGTTTATTTTGTCTATCTTGGTAAGAAGCAAAAATTTCCTCTATTCACATCCTACCAAACTATCAATGATCATTATTACAGAGACAAAGGAATTAGGATGCACAGATGAATTGTAATTTGTCCCATCCTGCTGTAGATGTCCAAACTTGCTCATATGCTCTGTGGTCTAGTGGTGTCTGTGGCTTTTCATTGGCTACAAGAAATCTCTATCAGCTGGCTAGATGTGCAGAGGATGAATTTCACTCCCTGAGGGTGGTTGTGTGAAGTAGAGAGCATCTTCCTGTTCCAGTTGTGCTGGCAGTGGTAGCACTATTCAGCCTCAGGATTAGCATTTTGAAAGCCTGAGGTTAGTTTCAGTTTCTCTTTACACAATTGGCATGTACCAGGCATTGGTGTATTAATCACTTACCCACATCAGTAATGAAAATGTTGTGTCTATTGCTTTTCTGGTTTTATCTCACTGACAGATCAGAACTTTTCTTCCATATTGGAAGATTTTCTGAACATTTTTTTGACAGGTCTCAGGAGCCAAAGATGCGTTTCTATCCTGAGGTCCACCATTTATGCTTGCAATGAGAATGGTATGGACAGTTATCAGACAAGCATAGAAGTCACCAGCCTCTGTGGGAGGATCTTATCCATGCAAAGGTTACCAAGGGCAAAGGTGTGAGCTGGTATTTGTAGAAGCAGTAATTCTGCAGTGATGTTACTAGGTACTGACCTGAAATGGAGACCATGTTTGGGGTTTTTGGTGAAACATTTCTAGTAGAAATTCTAGTGGTAACTCATGTTTGTTGAAAAGCTGGTTCATCCAGGTTGGTTATTCTGGCTTTGAGCTCACCTGAACTGCAGTAGCTCTTGTTACTCTTTGAGACCTCTCCTTACTATGAGAAGGTGGATCACAAATGCCTGGCTGTTTTGCTGCCTGGGATACCTTTCTTACTTGTGAGAGGGAAGCTAAAGACCATGCAGGAGAATGAGAGCAGAGGGTAATCAGACCATTCAGATTGTGGCTGAAGCAAAAGTAAACAACTTCAGGGAGGAAAAGGGGTGGTGGCTGTGGTGTTTAAATCCATTTTTGTGTTCGAAACCAATTTTAAGGAAATAATTCAAAGCAGCTCTAGGCACTAGTCTTTAACCTGCAGCCTGCAACCTCTAAGGCCTTGAATTTGCAGTCCTTTTAGCCAGTTTGTTTCCTAGGCAGCACAGACTCTCACTGAGGTCAGTGTTCAGCACACGTTCAAAGTTCTGCCTGATGCACTCTGCAGGATCCATATTGGATGGGCCACTCTAAACACTGGTGCTTGTCAAGAGAACAAGTGAGAATGGGCTATGGGACAGACAGACGTGGTGGGGCTGCAGTGTACCCTGGTATCCCCTGCACGGTGCCGGCATGGCCAGCTGTGATCTGCATCTTCAGTCGCCTGTTTACAAGTGGAATTTAAAGGCCGTGGAGAGAGGGTGGGGGAAAGGCAGCAGCAGCAGCTGGGAACCATCGATGACCACAGCTGGTTTTGCAAAGATCTTCTTGCAGATTGAGTTGGGATGTTTCCAGGATTTTCTGGGTCAAGTAACGCTGCAGACGAGAGGAGCACACGGTGGTGGGGCTGAGCTGGGTCCCGGGGCGGTGCCCGGACACGGTGACCAGCAGGGGACAGCGAAGTCCTGAAGGCAGTGCCAGCCCCTGGGACACTGCCCTCCCCTTGGGAGGACAGCCCCTTGGGCCAGTGGCGTGTTCCCAGCCAGCAGCTCTGCCAGGAGGCTTCCGTGTGTCCAGCTAGAGCAGTCACAGCCCTCTCAGCCCTGTGACAGCCTTGGCTGAACTGCTGCGCTTGTGGGAGAACCTGGCCCAGGGAGTCCCTGGTGCTCACAATTCTCCCCTGAGCTAAACCAGCTCTATTAAGGGTCCATGCTTTCTTAATTGAAAGTAATCGAGACCTCACAAGAATTATATTTTCATTAACATTTAAGATTTACATGCTATTTTTATGTAAAATTTGTTGGGTTTGATTGCTCTGCAGCTTTAAATCCAGCTCCCTTTTCTTTGAACCGCAGTATGGTTTCTTTGCAAGAGTAAGTGATTTACATGCTCTTCCCATAAGGGACAACATTGCAATAGTGCAGAAAAGCAACTATGAGTGTAGTAAAGCCTGACTCAGATCAGTGGTGTCCCTTCCACAGGTGTAATTGAATATTGGGTTAGGTTTGAAAAGTATGAAGTACTATGGGACAGAAGACGCTGCAGATATTTATGTGGAGCTGATCCTTCCCAGAGGTAGTATGAAGAATGAAATGATCTCGTGGAGAACCCTAGTTCCTAAAAATCCTATAGTTTTATTAATGGAAAGCATTCTACTAATAAAAAGGAATTTAATACTAAAAATGACAGATGTGTTGTTACATTTCCTCCTTGTAAAAATTCACCAAGCATCTGTGTTTTACCCAGATACACTAAATCTGTATTAAATTTTAAACTCTTCCTAGTCTGTATGAGATGCCAAAACATTTTCTTGCCTAGTTCTACTTGTCTTTGTTCCACCATCAGACATATGAGAATGTGTGCTCTTGCTATTGCAGTTGTATAGATCCGTGCTGTCATTTTCCCCTCAACACTCCAAATACTGTGAGACACATACTTTTGCATGTATTCTTTCCCTGGGCAGGTGTTTGGAATGTGAGGATGTCTTCTTCAGGACAGATGCCAAATGATTGAGTGGTTTTGACAGGTTTCCAAATATATATTAAAAAAAAATAAAATAAAAAAAAGAGAACTTCTGTGGGAAACACATAGTTGTGCTGCACATGTTATTTTGACTGTGATTCCAACAGCCCTCTTAGATTTTTTTTATTTTTTTTCTTCTGGTATATCACACTATTTTTACAGGAGTACAGGATACTTCTGTGGTTTTGCTCTGAGTGGCCATGCTGGTTTGAATCAGGGTGAGATCTGAGGTTATAGGTAGTATTTTCTAGCATAGACATGCTGAAAAGTGGTTTTTTAAAAATTTTTCAGCCTTATTTGTGGGTCTAATGAGAGCTATTTTCTCTGTCTGCCTTTCTTCAGAATTCGTGAAGCCTCTTCCCTTGTTTCTCTTGTAACCAGTTACCTTCCTCTTCAAGTAATTCAACAATGCAGAAGAATTTATTTCTCCAGATATATCCCTTTTTTTCATACTTCCTTGATCTACCTGTCTCTCATTTCTTATATTCAGCATTTTTGAAGGGAGAGACCAACACCACTCACCTTTTTCTGTGAAAATCCCATTTTGTCCTGCAGCATCCAGAGGAAATGTAAATGAGTGAAGAAGACTGCTTCTTGAAGATTGCACCATTAGCTGTCTCATTTGAAAGCTATTTAGGTTATTATCCCATATTATATGCAATGTGCCTTAAAAACCCAACAACCAACACGGAAAGTATGCTAGAGCTTAAAGTAGGGTTTTTATTCTGAGTTCCATAGACAGAATTCCCGATGGTAAACAGATTTCACACATTGTGTGCAACTGACTCCACAGGTCACTGCTGTGTAATTTGGGTCCACACGGGTATTTTGTTTGTTGTAAAAGTATGCTAAGGAGATGTTTTCTGTTTTCCTGTTATACTAAGTTGTGGACCAAAATCTAATGTCACTATATTAACTTTGGAGTTGCACCCGAGATGAATTTGGCCCTGTCAGTTGTTAAATTCCTGCTATGATTGATCTCAGCTTGCTTAGAAAGGGCTCATGCCAGACTAGCAACCACAGAAATCATCAGCTGAAACTCCACCAAAATTCTCATTCCCTGTAAATTGAAAAATTGAAAGCTTTGAAATTAAGATGCTTTCTTCATCAATCTCATATTAATTTTTCATTAACATTATATAACTCTCAAACTATTAGGAAGATGACAGTTAGAACAGTTTGAAGTATCTGAGTGGAGAAAAATAGGAGTCTCATTCTAAGTAAGTTATTGTACTAGTTCTTGGCATTTTGTGGCATCTAATCTATGATAGTCTCAGTTGTAAATTTTATTGCCCTTCACCCCCATTAATCATAGATGTACATAGATATAAATAAAACAAGGCCTGTCCTTGGCAGATTTCTTATATGAATCTAAAACCATCTATCATAGAATCACAGGATGTTTTGGGTTGAACACACCTTTAAGATCCTATCTGTAGGAAGGAAATAATAGGAACACTTGCCCAGCTCTTCCTCCCAAACTTTATGCAGAGGGATTTTTTTTTTCACAGAAAGAAGAAATACCAGAAATTCCCTAAGACTCACTTGGAATTGCTTTGTAGCAAATTAATGAAAAAAGCTTGTAGATAAATATTGGAGCAGAAGAATCATGATGATAATACTGGATTTTGTTTTTCAATACTGAGAGTTATAAATGCATATGACTTCAATAAATTTCTACTCTGAAAAGTTATTCTTCTAATATAATTTTTAGATTATCAGGACATCAGTGGAAAAAAGGGAACAAACAGATACTTAAAAATCTGCCATCAGTAATTAGTGGGTGAGTCAGTATTGGATTAAAAGGACACTGATCTAATGGCATGCCAATTCATTTATTCATCCATAATGGCATTGTATATTCATGCTTCTCTACATGCTAGTGATTTCCACATGAAATATCTATTTGTACTTAGTATACCAGCACCAGTAAATTTCTCTAGGCTAACTACTGCATTCCTGGTAGGGATGGGTAGGGCATACTTTATTCAGTCATGCAAATATGATATTAGTCATATCAATATGATTTTCAGAAAGGCATAACCTCTCAATTCCTAACAAATATAGGCTTATAACCCATTATATGTTTTCGGGTTTTTTTTAAATCTCGGATGTCCAAAACCAAGAAATGCAGGGAACAACTTTTCTTGCTTGAAATTGCTACTTTTTTGGATGGGAAGCTAGGATGAAAATACCTCATGCATTAATAGTGTTCAACATTTTTTTGTGTTTTTTTTGTTCCTCTATTCCATATTTTATTACATTCATAAGAACATAATGCCTGT
The DNA here is from genome assembly GCA_013397095.1 of Sterrhoptilus dennistouni. Lineage (NCBI taxonomy): Eukaryota > Metazoa > Chordata > Aves > Passeriformes > Zosteropidae > Sterrhoptilus > Sterrhoptilus dennistouni. The sequence goes on from VWZU01012032.1 coordinate 2,636,203, forward strand.
GAAATTTCAGAAATAAAAGGTTTGCAGAAGCAGCATGGAGTAGCTGTGTCAAATCTGATTTCCTGTCACTGAGGTTTATGGAACCTTTTCCCTGAAAGACCTAAAGCACTAGAAGAGATGTGTGCTCTTAGAGACTGAAGCTTTTCATGGGCATGAAAGATAAACTTCTGTGATGAAGGCTGAGGTAAAATTGAGCATTTTGTGGGACAGGAGCATGGAATGCATGACCCCGTGTTCTGCTGAGCCCAATTTTTTCTGTATCATTTGAAAATGGAAAAAAATTAGTCTTATCTAGCCTTGGATTTATAAAGTGAAAGGAAGATACATACTGGTCTGGGTAGTAAACCTTGACAAAGCTGTTTGCAAAGTGAATTTCCAAAGTAAATTCCCATTTCAACATTTCTTACTGTAATAAGATAGTAGCAGTAGCAAGTAAAAACACTTCATATGTGGTGTGATTGTGCCCAACAGAATCACATTAAGTACTTTGTAAACTCTGGACTTTCAGTAAGATCTGTATCTCCTGGTGCAGAGTTATCACCACGTTACTTTAAGAAAGATGTCAGCAGGTCTGCTGATCAAATAAAATGTTAAGTCTGATTTCAGATCTTCATCTGGCTTGATTTTTCATCATGAGATTCTCCAGAAGGATTCTGCAGAGCAAATTTACTTGGGATCTCAAAACTGCTAAATTTATTAACAGTTCTAAAGTAAATTTAATACTTTGTTTAAAATATTATATAAGTAATTTCTGATTGTGAGCGATGCTCTTATGGACTGTCCTCACACCTGCCCGTAGACAGGTGTAAGATTTGCCTGGTTAGTTCAAAATCAGTTCAATAAAGTATTAGCTATGGTTGTTCAGCAGCACATCACCTTCAGGGGATTTCAGGAGATGGAGGTTCCTTCAGTGCCATTTCAAACAGTAGAAAGAACTCTCTGCTTAATGAAGGGCTACTGAAGCCCTATCAGCTTTTGCTAGATGAATTTTCAAGGTGTGGCACAGGTTCTTTTATGAAAATAAAAGATCACAGGTATTGACTTGTTGTTTGTTTGTTTTATATAGAAACTTTAAACAAATAAGCAAGTTCCATACCCAGAAAAATACTTTTTTAAAATTTAATATTTTAAAATATTTTAAGATAAATGGAAGACGCATCTGAACTCTGTGGCTCAGTATACCATTGTATGGCATTCTGCACAACATGGTGTATAGGTTAGAAGGTATATTCTAGACCTTTATTATGAGCATCTTAATGTCTCCCAGAGTCCCCCTAGAGAAACAGGCATTAGCTAATAAAGTACCAAGATGGGCAAAGACTGCAACAGGGTTCTGGCTTCACCAAGGTCTAACCTCTGTGGTTCTGCTCAGTGAAAAAGATGTAAAGCAATGAAGCAATGTATTCTGAAATTGGAAAGGGCTGCAGCAGGCAGTAAAAGTTTGTAGTCAAACAAAGCTCCAAGCTTCTACTTTGTTTTTGATGCGTCAGGCTCCTTCCATAGGAGCTGAAAGCAGCCATGGTGCCACAATGTCCCAGAGCTGGGAGTCAGAGACCTAGTAAAGTGGCTCAGCAGGGTTGCTCTGGAGCAGAGGCAGCTTCCAGCAGCCCTGTCTTAAGTGAGGAGTGTCAAGTTTTTATGAGCATTGTTACATTTTTATAGTTTAATGGGTTTTACTATAAAAGTATAACAAAGCACATTAAAAATTTGCCATGGCTCATTTCCACAATCAGTAGCAAGTCCTTTCTATCTTCAGCATGGCCCCTAGGAAATATTAAATAACAAAGACTATCTTAATACATCTTTCTTATCCACTTTAATCATCTCGGCCTCTTTCTAGTTAAACACAGTCTTGATCTGAGACATGTTTTATTCAGCTTCAAAGCTCCCAGCACAGTGGCTGGACTGGGAATTGACACCTATGGGTTGACTTCTCCAGGAAAAGAAGATGGTAGTTTTTATAAATACTGCAGATGAGAGATCATTAGAAAATGTGCTTTGAACGAAATAGAAACTAAGGAGCACTGGATTAAAGAGAAGGGGGAAGAATTTTAGTAAAGAAGCAGTAAAGAAAAGAATACAGTAAAAAAAGCAACTATGGCTAGTTGGCGACACTGAAAGTTTGACAGAATGGAGAATGGTATATTGGTTTAAAAAGGTGGTGCTGGCATGTTCAGTTATAAGAACACAAAGGTAGATCCAGGCTGCAGTCCAAAGGAAGTTTAGTGTGGCGGCAGAATTCACTCTGCAGGCTGTGAGATCTATAAATCACTAAATCACCAACTATTGTTAGATTGAGATGGGCAGTGTTCCCGAGGATGGCAGTGTTGCAGAGAACATGGTAGGACACTGCACTATCCACAGCTGACAGGGACTTCAGCAATGGAGCTAGACAGGGGAACAAGTGCCTCAACGACAATGGGAAATGTGATGAAGAATATGGAAAGCAGTTCCTTAGGGTAGATGAGGGGCAGCACTGACTTTTTCATGTCTGTGGATGTGAGATAGAGTGCTCTATAAGAATGTTTGTTTGAATACCTTTCTGCATGAAAAAAGCTTGTAAATACGGTAATTCCGTTAAAATCTCATGTGGGAATTTTAAATGCCTTTTATTTCTATTAAACTGAAATCTGTAAGGCAACTTAAATTTAGTGGAGCATCTACATACTTGTAGTGTTTTTAAAAAAGGTATTTAGATAACTTAAGATGTAGATGTTTCTGTACCTCATGGCATTTTCAGAAGGAAGTAGTATCTATGTTAGGAATTTTAGAAAATCTTACTAGGCACTAATCAAAATTGTTTCGTGCCTAAATATGATATAATTGGGTTCCTCATGAGTTTTAGGATCAAAGAGCTCTGGAAAAGGAAAGTATTTTATTATTATTTACTGCCTTCACTTAATTTGCTCTTATGTTTTATAAGTTCTTGAAAGCCACTGCAGGGTTATGGCAACATGACCCAGACCTGGAATAAATCCTCTGATGATGATGCATTCAGAACGGATGTATTTACCACTAGGCATTCCAGTGCTTGTCAGTGGTCCCTTGTCCCCAAAGATGTTTTGTTACTACATTCATCTTCCTGCTAACAGTCTGCTTTTAATATCACTCACACTCATGATTCAGAGAACACAAGTTCATCATGGGGTTCTTTTATTGTTGCCAAAGAAACTCCACTCATTCTTTTCTCCTTAGTCCTAGAGAAGAAAAAAGGATTCTAGAAAGGAAGAGTTTCTAAAAAAATTCTGAAGGGAACTGGTGAGTTCAATGGTTCTGTTTCATTGTTTGGAGGCTTCAGTTAGATCTGGGTGAAGTTTTTTGTTGTGCTGAATAATTTAATGCTTCTGCTTATTTCTAGCATGAAGAGTTTTTATATTTTCCTTTCCTATAACTGGTGTAGAATTTTCCATGCAGTATAATTTACTCCTATGCCAATTAAATTGGTGCAGTTTACTTCATATGCTTAACAACAAAGGACTAAATGTGAGTAAGAATTAATTCCTCTTGTTGTTATTGTTACACTGTGCATGTCAAGGAATTATTTTAATAAGACTGATTTCTGTGGAATCTGGATGTGACTGCTGGTGAACCCCATGGATTAAAGTTACAGTTAGCTGGAAAGATGAGGCATCTGGGTTTTACATGTCCAGCATTATGTGAGATGGATTCACAGATAACTAAATTTGATGACTGAAACTGGAGGCTGCGAATGTCCCCCAGGATGGGAAATTACAACTCCCTAAACTTAATTAGTTTAGTGCTGGTGGCAATTCCACCTCACTATTCACTGGCTGCATGGCAGCACTGAAAGTGAAATTGAAGCTGAACATGACAAAACTGTCATGCTAACAATGTCAGTGCCATCAGAGTGTCAGGTGTTGCCATCTTCCCATGACATGTAACACAGAACATGATGGATGTGTGCTACATCCCTCAGCTAGTTTCAGTCCCCTCTCCCATGCCAGGCAGCTTACACTTCCATAGACCTTACAGCTTGTGCATTCCATTAACATTCCAACACTGAATTGCTGTGTTAGCACACTGAATTACTGAGGGTATCTCATTCACGTGGTAAAGCACACCAGGGAATTGTTTTCATTGACTATTTCCACCCCTGAGATAGGAAGTACTCTTTGTCCTGCCTGCATGTATACAAAGTGATTTCCCATCTTTTCTGTATCAAAAACTGATTCAGTACAGAAAATACTCTTGTACACATATTCAAACATACTTTCATACCTGTATCACGTATTTTGCATAGCGGTGTTTGTAAAAAAAAAAGTCTCTGTATGTCTTTCTTTTCATATTCACTTTAAAATGAAATGGAAAAAGCTGCCTTTGCAAGGAATTTTTATTGGCAAAGCATATCATTTATTTTGGCTCCATAAATCAATGTGCAGTCATGTTGCAAAATATGGGTAGCCCATTTAGAAATATTCCATCAGGAGGTATAGTGGTACAGTATATTATACCTGCTGTTTCAAATAAATAGCATTCTCAATTCCTGTTCATATGTGTATAATATATTTTATTGCAATGTGGTGCTTTCCATCAAGTTAGTTAATTTTGTTTCTGCAATTCGAGATGTAATTGATCACTACAGTACTTGCCCTTGGGACAAAGTATCTTTTTATCCAGTGTGTTGTTTCAACTTTTTACCATTCTTCTAAAAATATTCTATATGAAATATTGTACCCTGTGCAATAAGTTTTATAGATTTTTCTAAATTGTTTTTTCTATCTTCAGCATATGTATGTAGTCTGTAATGTATACTACACATGTCCTTCTGTTCTCTATCTACACTTTGCTCTGCAAAAAGATGCATTTCAACATAATTTGCATGAAGTTTGTGGATGATTTCAGTTAGCTTAGATCACAAGGCACATTGCTTAATTTTGTGCTTAGTTTTCATAGAGCTACTCAAATAGAGAGTCATGCACAGCTGGGTTTTTAATTTCAAGGTATAATTAATTTTAGTAATATTTTTTTCTATTTGACTTTTAAGCTATTGTAAATATTTTATACATTTGCAAGTTTATACTGAAAACTCAGTACTTGGCATTAGGGGGTATGCCTATAAAACACCAGGTGATATGTTGGGAATATCTGCAAGAGAGCAATTTATGTGGCTAGGTGTGTTCTGTGGACTTAAAATTCTAGCTCAATCCATCTAAAATGGGTTTTCTAAGAAATTCCATTGAAATTTTCAACAGGCATGGAAAAAATAGAACAATTACAGATTTTGTTACTTTTGAATTCCTATTTGGCCTGGTTGAAGTAAAATAATTGGAAAAAATATAGAGATATATGTTAAAATTTCTCTGCACAATGAATTTAAATTTGGAGATTATCCAAATTTGTGGTGTTGTACAAAACTGAAGACAAGGGCTTTCTCGTTAAAGAGAAAATTAAAAAAATATTTTAATATTAGGATCATAAATTACTTCAGAATTATGAGTTACTTAATCTGTCTAATATACTTATGCATCACTTTTACAAACAACAGATAATGTTGGAAATTCCAGAAATATTGTTTAGATATTAAAATTTAGACTTCATTAAGGCATAACCCATGTGGTTTTTTGTTTGCCATTTGTTAGGATTTTTATCAGTTGAACCATTGAAAAGAATGTTCATAAATCAAAAAGTTAGTTGCAAATAGTTACATTATGTGCTATCAGCTTCAAATTTTAAATGGATAACATTCATGATTGGAGTGATCAGTCACATTTCTGATTCCTGAAATCTGTGTTTATAAGCAACTGGGACATAATTAGTGCAGCATGAATTGCAATAACAGATCTCCAGTAAAAAGTGAAATCTATTGTTAATAGTAATGAAAACTACATTATATTACATGCTGAACAATTATATTTCCAGTATACTTTCAAGGCAAAAGAAAAATGTCTATGTAGTAGAAAAACTTGTATGCTCTAATAGTAGTTTATGAGCAGGAAGAGTTTCTAAAAACTGTTCCAGAGTAAACATAAGTGATTTCCCTTTTGAAAAACTCTTGCAGAATAGCCTGAATGTTTCTTTAAATGTTACTGGTGCAGCTTAGCCAGTAACACTTTCTCCATTGAACCATGTACTTAGCGCTGGAAGTTTCTTGCCAGTGTAACTTTTCTGTCTGGCTATAAATTGTCTTGTGCTTTAATGCATTGAATACATCCACATTTCATCTCTGAGACTGATGAGTGGAAGAATCTGGAAAAGACTTCTTGTTATCAGGTGACTACAAGTGAGTACTCAGAGCACTAAGCTCTAGGTCTGGTGTACTCAAAACCAACGTTGATTTGTTGCATTCCTCTTTCAAATAGTACTGAACTCTCAAACTTGCCCATGGAAGTGTATTCATTAAAGAAATATGATGGCACTTACGCAATACTTTAAGACCCCTTAGGACTATTTTAATTTATTCTCAACAACTACTGGGTTGGACAATGTGCTTACAGTTCTTGACAGCGTTGGAGGTCATCAATCAGCTGTGTGTAAGTGATGAGCTGGGGACTGTATTTGTGTGTTTTTGCTTTGGCCTTTGATTTTGCTTTTGTAGGTAAGATTCATGGGCTACTCTGCTGTTACCTATTGTGGTTTCCTGTCTTTTCATTATGTTTGCAAAGCAAAACTGTAGTAGTCTCTTCAAGTTTTTTTCCTGCTGTTTTGGCTGTGATTGTAGAACTGAGGATTCCTTTTTTTTCCTTTTTTTGTCCATTTCTCATCAGGTGGTTCAGTGTGCATCCATAATCCTTACTGGTTGATTGATGTCTCCATTTACCAGCATCACATATATTATATAATTTTCATTATTAAAGGAAAATATGTTGCCAGTAAGAATTAAAGAATTTAAGGTTTGGAAAATAATACTTAATTTTGTAACAAAGTATTTCAGGAATATATCTTGATGTTATGCGTCCTCTATTACTTCCCAAAAATTCATTATTGTTTGAACATGCAATTGTATAGTTAGACTGTTGCTTTTCACATGACTTCTTTGAGTCATTGTTCTTCTTCTGAGCTTCTAAAATCAGAAATTCTATCTGTCTTTCAGGTACTACAGGAATCTTCAACTGTTTATCATGTGAATGGTAGAAATCTGCTTTTATGCTTACGTTCTTGACAGTTGTGTATTTTTTTACCCTCAAACATTGCACATTGTTAAAGTGTTTTGCACATTAATAATGAAGGTAGAAGTTATATGTGTTGGAAATTGTTTAAATATTTTGGGGAAAAGAGAGGAATAGATATTGTGAGCATGTAACTGAAGAATGCCAAATGCAGAATGAACTTGCATTTACAGTTCTGGTGCTGACACTGACATTTCTCTTTGGAAAGAGAAGAGATGTAAAGCTAGTGAAAACTGGAAATGGCTGGAGAATGAGTGTGAAATCAGAAAAAGGAATTAGTCAAGGTGCCTGAGAGACTGCAAAGGGAAGTCTGGAAGAATAAGGTGCTGGGTCAAGGATTCAGAGTACCTTCATTTTGTACTGATCTGCCTCAGTGTTTTTTTCTTGCAATGAATTAGGCAATTATTGCAACAAATTTTGGATAATTTGTATACATTTGCAATGCAGACTTCCTAGAGCAGGTCTGCTTTGAGCAATGAATTAGAAAACTATAGACGTAATTTTTGATTATCTCAGCAGGTGTTTTTGTACAGGCTAGAATTCAGGATGAGCAGGCAAACTGAATTATGGCATTTTCACATATCTGCTGTTTGACTTTCTACTTTAATAATACTTTTGAAATTATTTTTCTGAATGTAGTAAGGACACATGTCCATTCACATTGTGAAATTCAGGTATACACAGACTGGACAAATGGGAATATGGAAGGAAGGATTTGGACATAAGCTGAGATATACTCAAAATCAGGAGAGCACAGGGCAGTGCATACACGTGCACATCAGAAGCAAATTCACATACTCAAAACAGGAGCCACATGACCATGACCAGCATTGCATGAATACACACATAGATACCTACACACCACGGCTCCCTTCACAGCTGTGTAAAATGACAGAAAGGCCTGGAGCTGTGCAAACACCATTAAAAGGCATCCACACAGCCATGACTGTCTCAGGCTGGAAAAAAGGGAATACTGAAAAATACTGTCTGGGAGAACAAAACAGGAGAGTCAACTCATCAAATGTCTGGAACTAAAATAATGCCAGAGAGTATACCCCAGCCAAAATCTCTGCCAGCAACTAAGTTAGTCACACAGCAAGAGCAGTCATCCACACATACATATGCTGCAAGAAAAATATCCACCACCTGCCAGCTGGCTACGGACAACCATGACGTGTGTGTGTGTGTGGCCAGAGTGTTGGCACCAGTATTGGAAGAGGAAGAGGAGTGGAAAGAAAGGAAACAGCAATAGGAAATCAGAAACAACAGAGGTAAAATGGAATCAGTGCTCCCAGTCAAAACATTTGTTCAATAGAAACAGAAGTCTGGAATGTGTACAATTTATGTTTTACACAGTGAAAGGTCCTGGTCATGTGTGAAACTTCATCCTTCTTGAGTAGCAGGAGGTCCTATGTGTGTGAAGCCCATTGCTCCACTTAGCACACATCAGATGCCTTGAAAATGCCAGACAATGAAACAGGTGGCTAATTGGCTTGCATCCTTTCAGTTTCATCAATAGGAAGAAATTTGGTCAAGTGGTGAGAAGAGGATGCTCAGTCAGGCCTCCTGGATGGTGTTCTAGACTGTCTCTGAAGTGCTGTGTGATCTTGGGTGACTCATTCATGGGTTTTGTGTGTAAGTCTGCTATGCATAAAATAGGGATAATAATGCCTATTTACCTCTTACAGGTTCAGGAAGATCAGAAAAACGGATGTAAAACTCTTAAGATTCAAGAAAGTAGAAGAAAACAAAGTAGCAAATGAAATTCCTGAAATCTGTGAGTTAGACCCAGCACTGCAAGGCAAATTTGAGTGAAAACAGCATTTCATGGGAGTCAAATTCCATTTTCATGCTGGTTCCGTATCTCCTGTTCTTTGTTACTGTAGTTTTCAGTACAATACTTTTTCCCCCCAGTTTCATTCTATTACTGTATGGCATCTCCACACCTAAACTTTATTTTGAATAAGTAAATTTGATCTTTTTAATTTTAGTGTCTTCACATTTGCTCTGAATAGTATTTAGTTGTTTTTGCTCTATCATTCTTACCTTTGCCTTCTTCAGAAGTCTAAATCCTTCTTTAGAAGTCTAAATCCTCAAGGAAGATAATCCAGTTAACTGTTTATGTATTCCTCCCTAGGGGATTAGCTATAACTGGAAACTCATTTAATCATATATTCTTATTTTGGATAGTATAGGTTTTTATGGTAACTTGATTTTATGCTGTGTTTCCTTCACTCTCAGCTCATAAGGAACTGTTACAAACCAACCATGGTGGGAATCTTTTAGCCCTGCCACTCTGCATGTCTTGGCTTCTCCTGTGTCATGAGACACAGCTTTAAGCTGGTCAAGGCACTTATCCACTCAGACACCCACTTGGACAAGCGTGGTTTTGGCCAGGAAGTCAATTCAAGATCTAAGAACACAGATAAATTTATCTTAAAATAAATAAATTTTTTTTCAAAGACATTAATGTATTTTAAACAACAACAAAAAAAATCACCAAAAAGTAACAGACCAGCAGTATACTAGCTTTTTAGCATAGGAATTCACCTTATGGGCTAAATTTAGAGCTGCTCAGAATATCTCCATGAGGTATTTTGTCATCCATCAGTGTCATTCCAGAAAACTAATATATGTATGTTGTTGTTTTGTTCATTTAAGAACATAAAGAGGATGAAGCACTTAAGTGGGAACCAACATTGTTTGGCAAAACAGAAATTTGTGTTGAAATGTATATTTTCTTGGATTTTTTCTCATCAAATGATATTTCATCACAGCGCATCATAGCCCACTTGGAAGCTACATGGGAATGATTCTTCTGGGTAGATGCTTTTCTGGCGGAATGCAGGCAGGTGTGCGTCTGCTTTGCCCATTTTTTGAGCCCACCAAACAGGAGAAGCCCAATTCAGAAGCCATATGCTGTTGCTGAAAAGCAAGATATATTAGTTCAGGCTCAATGCCACATTCATATGGTTACATGGCTTTTGGAGACCTGGCTGCTGTCTGGCTTGTGTGAGGTATGGTAGAGTAAAAATCCCAACTTCCTGCATCTATTTGCCTGGACATACCCAACATCTGGTTAGAGAAGCAAGCTGTGTAATTCACTCCTTAGGAAACTTGCTTCGTCATTCTTCAGCCTCACTTCTTACTTGTGTATTAGCAGGTTTATCTTCATTGTTACAGTGTTCCTCTCATGCCTGTTATTAAAGTACCCTGAAAATTTTATTTAGAAATAAAAATGGTAGAGCTGCTCAAGGTTCCATCATTAAATTCTTCTAATAAAATCTGACTTTACATCCAGTTGAGAATATTCATGAAAAAAATACTGGTTTGATTAGAAAAGAATTTAAGTAAAGAGTCATAAACCAAAAATTGTAACAAACCCTAAAATAGTTCAGGAGGAATGTCTCTTTTCTGGAAGACTTTGATGTCCAATTTTGTTTTATAGGTGTATATATATTTATAAATATATGAATTTTTCTAATTAGATTTTCAGCAAAGTAAGTAAACTATGCAAAGGGAAAAAAATCCTTTTAATTGTTGCTGGCCAAAACCTGATCACAAAAAAACTTGCATTAGACAGAAAATGCTTGGAGAAGTTGCAGATTACTATGAACTTCTATTTTTTTCCTCTCAATCAGTTTATAATATTTTTGAATCCATTTAGGGAGAATGTGTTAAACTGAGATGAAGTTCAAGATTGTAAATTGTTTTAAGTCAAGAGTATCCACATGACTTTTCAAGTGTTTGAGCCTGGAAGAAAATACTGGTTAAAGCTGAGCTCTAGGTATGATTTATCAATGATTTGCTTTGTTCTTAGGTTAGAAACTTCTCAGTATATTCATTAGTTTTCCAAGCAAGCCAAGTAGGATAATCTGGGAACTTTATCATCCTGTTTAACAGTATGTTGTGCTGCACCTGCAGTCATGGTTTGTCCCTCTGCAGTCAAAACATTTTCTTGTGGATAAAGGATCCTACCACAAAGACCAATTTTTCAGGAGGAGATTTCAGACTCCCTTTGAACATAACATTCTTTTCTCAAGTTAAAGTTCTAGTAAAAAGGAAGTGGTGCTGGAAATGCAGTGTATGGGAATGGGGCTGTGTCACTAGTGGAGGCTGTAGCACATTGCCAGTCAAAACTGTGCTGCCAAGGAGCTAAAGGTAAGTCTTGAAGCATATTTCCCAGAGGCTCCAGTCCCTGAAGCTGCCTTGCCGACTGGGGAAGGCAGTTCCAATCAGTCATCAAAGCTGCTTCCTGTAGAAAATGCCGGAAATGCTTGTGGAGTGCTGAGTGGAGCTGGCAGACAGCAGGAGAGTTGCCAGTTCCACTTTGGAAGTAAACGTCTTGGGCTCAGTTCTGCTTCTGACTTTCTGACAAGGCTCCTTCCCAGCTGGAGACATCGCCCATCAATCATCTTGGCCTGAGTGTACATGATGACATTTTAAAAGGCTGGTTCAGTGCCTCATATCTTTCAGAGTGGGCATGGAGAGTTGGTTGGGAAGACAGGAGGCAGAGACAGAAATGCAGTACCTTGCACAGGCCAGTCCCTGGGACCCTTACACACTGCTACAGTACCGATAATAGCTGTCTTACTACCAGCACAGTTAATTCAGCAGTATGTGGGTGGGAATTTCAACTAAGTTAACAACAGTTCATCTTGAACCTCTTTCCCACTTCTTAGGATGATTGTGCTAAAGATGGAATACTGATCTGGTACATGGTGACAAAATGCTGAAAGATCTCTCTAAAAAAAGTCATATCAGTTCTGCTTCATTCAAGTCCAAATATGACCTGCAGGCTGTTGTAACCTGATGGTGGTGAATTTGAAAGGGCTAAGCATCCTGCTTGAAGTTTCATAGAGTTGTAGAAGGTCATCAGCTTGTATCATAAATTCTGTGATTTTACAGAATTATGGCTTTACCTGTTCATAGCACAGACTCAGATAACTACTCGATGATGGCTATGGTGGAGAGCCACCAATCCAGGATGAAGCAGTTGTTCCTCGGTAGCAAAAGCTTGTTTGTGGGCTCTGAACAGAATCCTAACTCCAAGAGTGTTCATGCTTGGAGTGGCTAATTGGCTTGCATCCTTTCAGTTTCATCAATAGGAAGAAATTTGGTCAAGTGGTGAGAAGAGGATGCTCAGTCAGGCCTCCTGGATGGTGTTCTAGACTGTCTCTGAAGTGAGACATTGAGATAACTGTATCATTTGTCTCTGCAAGGTATATTTCAGTTGAGCATATTTATTCCATGCTCTCCTTAAAACACAGACAATGGCTTCATGTTGATGTTGATAGTGTTTCTAAGACATGAGCAATTGAAGTTTGGATGACAAAGTCTGGCAAGACAGTATGGAATGTACTAAGTCAAGGAAGAAAGCCTTCTCTGAGGTTCTTATTTCAGTTTCCTATGTTCTTTTCCACAAGTGAATAAGAGATACAGAGCATTATGATTGTCTCAGTGAAGTTCAGCATTGTTAAAATGTCTGAGGCAGAGTCTGTGCAGGCCGGTGAACAAACTAAAGCTGAAGTGATTATTTATATTCCTTGAACTAACTGGAAAAATGAAAAGGATTCAACATAATTGAGAGCAGATGCTTCCTCTTCACACCTTGGAAAAAGACATAAGAAGACAGGAGTGAATTCAGTTTCAAGGGAAAGGCTGGTTGGTCCCTTCCTTTTTCATGGTATGCTGCATCCAGTTCAGATAAGGATGTAAGACAAGACTATATTGTTTTAAATTCTGTCATATACCCAGTGCATAACTTTAGGGATGTAATTGACCCTCTTCATCTTTCTATTCTCTAGGCATTGAATCTTTGCTCCCTGAGATTCCAAACTCTGGAGAGGGGCAAGAGTTTTTATTTAGCACCAAATAAGCCATGAGCTTCTGGGTGCCAGAGTAATAAAATTGTAATCTGTTCTTTTGAACAGCTTGTAGATGGAGGATATTGTTTCATTTTCTGCTCTAACCTAAGTAATCACTTTCTCTCTGCAGGAGCTTTATTCTTCAATTGGCTATAGAGAGCCTGAGAATATGAGTCAACTAAATTAATCTGAAGTTTGGCTTTGTTCATACCTCCTGTAGTTCTTATAAATTCTGAGAAGTCAGTTGTACTCTGTATTATACTCAGTGTTGCAAAGACTTGCATCTCCACCTATGCTCATTTTTGCTCACATGCTCATTTCACTTTTCAGTGACCACCCACCTCTGAATTTTCAAGGTGAATGATTGAATAGAATCTTGCTGTAGTCTTTCCAACACTGGATCACCCACTTATCCAGGGTCCTTTAAAACAAACAGACAAAACATCTAACTTCTTTGTTCACTCTTAACTTTGCTGGTATTATTTTACAAGCATAATCTTTTAATACCTGATAATTAATGTTAATAGCCTTTTTAACTTCTGCAGCTGTCAAAACCACACATCTCTAGCAAAAGCATAAAGAATATTAGGTATCCAGGCAGTAGGCTACATTATCCCTCCAATTTGTCTCAGCTAAGAAAAATATCTCCATAATGTAACTCACATAACTTTGGTTCTTGTTACTGATGAAATTCATGTGGGGTGGTTGTTTTTCTTTTAATGATCTCAGTCCTTTAAGTATCTAACAAAGGTATCAAGGCAGACAGCTTCATAAAGGAAAAGGACATTTCTCTGCTTTATGCCTTTTCTTTTAAAGAGGATCCAAGGAGGGCAGAGGAAACTATACAGCAGTCTCCACTAGAAACATGACACATAGTCTTTAGTTTACTGTCCTGTTTGTCACATGCCACTACTCAGAATGTGGGATGTTATAAAGATCTTGGAAACAAGCTGCAAACCCTACTGCTATTGTACCATTTTAAATCTCTGCCCCCACAGCTGGACCCCAGATCATAATAGAACAAAAGACCTTTCCACATATTCATTATGTGTCTGCAACACAACCATGTTCTTGTTAATGAATTTGGAAGTGGCATTGTCCATGCTTTGTGCATTGGTGTGGGGATTCAGGGAGCTGGCATGGATGTTAGTCTCAGTTCTGTGTATGGTACAACTTTAGCCATGTTGTTTAGCCTCCAGATGCTGGACCTGGAGGATAGCATAACAAGAAAGCGTGGATAAAGTCAGCATCTCTAAGATTTTAGGCTGTCAAACATAATTCTATGATTCTGGAAAATAGAGGAATAATTTTAAAAAGTTATCTTAACAGTAAAGCAGTGATGACTCACCTATCATGAGACAAATTCATGCCAGCCCAGGAAAACACAAGTTGCACTAAGACAGGTCTGTGTTTGTCCATGTTGACAGATCCATTTTAGACAGTGTATAGACATGAAGCATGTTTAACACAAAACTAATTGGAACTAGCCTTACTAGTGTTAGTAAAGCCAAAATTAAAGGGAAGTTAAAGTGTTTCAACACGGGATGTTAAACACGATTCTGTATCAAGTGTTTTCTAATCACCTTCTAATCACCTTTTCTAATCACCTGATTACTATACATGGATGTGTTTCCTTGTTGTGATAAAAGTTTATTAAAACCAGAGTTTTTTGGAACAATTTTAAAGATATAGTAGAGAGACCACATCATGGCAAACCAAGTAGACAGTGCAAAGACTGAGCACCATTGTTTTTTTTTAATTGAGTGTTCTAAGACATATAAAAGAAAGAGATTTTTTGTGACCAAAATCCACAGAACATCTCTGTAGGTGATTGTGTTTTGTTTGCTTCAAGAATAGTGGAGGTGGCACATGGTATTGTGTTGTGTAGCCCATTGATGTTGGATCAGGATTGAGTATTACAGGCAAAGCAATACTGAGTTGGGGTTTCAATAACAGTGAAGCTGTTATTGAAACTGTTAACTCTGTGGCCCTTAACTTAGCTCTGGCTTAACTTAGGCATCCTGTTTCCATTTTGCTTTGACATTTCTTGTACATGTCGCTTCATCCAGTTCAAAAAACTTTATGGACTGTGAAAGGGGCTGCATTGCCAGGCTTCCTTTAGAGAGGTAAACATGTTTGCCAGCAGTTCAGTTTGTAGATGAGACTTGGTGGACTAGACTCCAGATAATTTTCCACCATTTCTAGTGCAATTCCAGCTAAGATTTACTGTAGTGTCAGTTGAATCCATAGCTGAGATTTGATACTTCCTAGACAACTTTTAATTGCTCAGAACTGGAATGCCTACATTTTTTGGCATTCATACAAAGTAGTCATAGGAATGCCATAGGAACTTTTGATTGTTCCTGTGTCAAAGCTTTACTGATTCATCAGTCCAGAATTTACTCTGTCCAAGTAAGACTATTTCATAAATAGTCTTACTCTGAATCTAAGAGTAACTTGAGAAACAAATAAATTTATGACATCCTAATTTCCATTTCTTCTTGAGCAGTTGCCATTTTCAGACTCAGACAAAGAGCGATATTGCTTTACACACCAGGCATTAATTAAATGCTTTCTGGTGTTGGTATGTGACATAAACTCTAATGTTTTGGGGCAAATATTACCAAAAACTTATGAATGTATTGTTATCTGAAGATCTCAAAGCTTTTCACAAGTATTAAGTAGGATTAACTTAACCTACTCCAACATGTGGCATCTGGTATGAATGAGATGGTTGGCAAGAATAAGTAAGGTAAAGTAACTAAAGTAAATAAACAACTAAGGCAGATAAAGTATAATGAATATAAAAAAATGATGGCACAAATAATAAATATTATCTCTGAGCTGTGACAAAATGTAGCTTATGAAAGATATAGTAGAAAGTTGCTGTCTCTTCATATATTGGTTTATGTCTAGCTATGGAGAGCCTTTAAAGGACAAAAGTTAATTATCAGAGAAATAACTTGACACAGAAAACCACTACAGCTGTCCTTACTCCCTGTAACTTCTGGCATAGCACAGAATGCCCATCAGATGGGAGTTCCTACTGGCACAAAATGTGTGAAGGCCACCCACAAGAGAGTGAAGAGGGGAAGTCTGACTCTCCCTATTGAAGTCTTGCATGTCAATTTCATAACTATGACTGAAACTCACAGGTTGGTATTGTCAGCTTCTTCAGGGACTACCCATGTTTAAGTGGCTTCAGAGTTTGACAAAGTGTTTCAACTGAATAGCAAGCAGATTAGTGCTCTGAAAAAAATCCTGCTTCATTTTCATCTCTCTACTCATTTGTGAAGATGCCCTCCTGCTTTGAAAAAAAATAGATGTTCTTCTTAATTTCCTTAAAATGAAGTTTCCATTTTTTAGAATACAATTCATTTAAACTTTGGAGTATCCCTTAATTTTATTTTTAAGTGGAAAAAGCAATTATCATCTCTCAAATCTAACTAGAAAACTACAAAAAATGACACTGTTGGTGTTGAAGTGGTGCTTACTTCCAACTTTAGAACTGAAAATGTTGGTTTGTGATTAACCTGAGTCTAACTTCTTGATATTTTAGAAATATCACCACCATCTAAATATTAGTGCAACCTTCATTCTCATATCTTATCTTCTCCTGTGCACACTAGCACATTTCCTTTTCTATTTCAAATGAAAAATTCTCTGATGTTCATCAGGTTTCACAATAGCCTCCAATTAGAAAATTGTGTTTTCCAGGAGCATAGAGAAAGCATGAAGCATGGAGCATGAAAGCTTCTTTGAAATGTCAGATTTCAAGCTCTGTGATTAAGAAATTGATTTTGAATCATTAATCTTTTGGGAAGTTTCCTTTTTTGCATGGATCCTGGAAGTGTTCACTCCAGTACTGTGCTAGAGACTGTGTGTGCTGCAGCAAATTGACAGCACATTAGGAGGATTAAATTTATGAAAAAGTATTTTCCTCTAATAGAAACCTTCTTAGGAAGTGATGTCCATTGCTGCCAATGCAAACATTCACCTAGTGCTCATGCCAGCGATAATTTTTTTTCCAGAATAAACAAGACACTGAAACACATGTAAGGAGTGTGGTGAAAACATGAAAGGCACGTAAGCAAGCTCCAGTAACACTGGAAACTGGAAAAACTTAGAAAAATTTGTTATCATAGAGTGATATATGGTCAATTCTATATACATTGCAGCAATTTTTAGAGAAATCATCTTAAATCACATACGACAAAACTGTTAAATTCATTACAGGAAACAGCCTTAGCCCTCTTGAGTTCACAGTACCAACAGGCTAAACAAGCAAACTAGAAGGCTGAGAGGCATTAAAAAACAAAGGAATTAACCCACTGTCATATAGGAGACAGTTGCAGAGCTGAAAATTATAATCCAGGGCACTGTGTGGATCTCAATATCTGAATTCAATGCAGTTTTGCCACCAGATGATAAAGTGCTAATTTTCTGGATCCTCTTCCTCCCTGTTGAGTGCCCTACTCACAATCACATGCTTTTCTGACAAATTCCTAACAGTGGCTAATTCCTGTGAGTGACAATAGATAAGTCTGTCTTATAAGAGTGTGGAGGCTTAGGGTACCAACAATATGTTACAAGCCCTCTCATTGTAGGCTGCTCTTCTAGCCAGCTTGTCCCTGACTTGTATGCATTGTTATAACTGCTGAAAAAATAGTGATATGGACTGCTGAAAGAGACGCTTTTCTACAAATACTTTAATGAAAAGTTAATTTATTTTTCACCAAAGCATACAGCAGCAAATGTTTTGATTTTAAGAGATGGTATTTTACGAAAGGTGTAATTAATCTAATGAATTCTGAATAAAGAAGCATCAGTTTCCAAATGCTTTAATATCATCAATATTGACTTCCTACATGTTGAACGCTGATAGGCCTATCTAAGGATCAAGCAGCTGGCTGCTCTGTTGTCCCCATTTGTGTTTTTCTGAGTGCATCTCTCAGAAATGTTAGTTCCTTTCCAAGCTGAATCTTTCAGGGATTTTTCCTTCTTGCACATGAACTACTTCACACTGGATACTGGCCAGCACATTGTGCAGAGCTCAATTTATGTAGTTCAATACCTGTCATTCTTCCCTCAGGAACTGTATTAGTGAAGAAACTGGAAAAGCAGTGTCTGTAAAATAGCTTGTTTAGTAATAGGAACAATTCATTAGAGGGAAAGGATTTTAAAACACCAAGCAGTTGGCACTCAAATTGCTGTACTTGCCTTTGTGCTGACACTTGTGCTTATGTGGCTGCAAAGGGAACTTAATCAGGGAACTGGATGAAAACTTCCCTTTGCAGAAGGAGCAGGTTGATTTTTCAGTTGGATTAGTTCCCTGACCCAAATTATTATACAACCACAGAAGCATCCATCTCAGTGGCAGCCCACACTTGGGGCAACACAATTTGGTATTTTCACCTCAGTTTAAGTGGCTGGTGAACATTAGGAATAGCATTTTTCAGGTCAGTATTTCCATCGATTTGTATTTCTGGAAGATGTTTCTTATTCTGTGTGAAGTTTGTATGTCTATTCACATGTGCCAGTAAAGAGTTTCTTGTCTTTGCAAGAAACCTTCTGCTGATCAGCCTTCTGCTCCAGCCTTCTGCCTTAAACAAGAAAAGCCTAAGTGCTTGTAATGGATTTTATGCACTGGGCAAGTGATCATGTTTGAAATAGTTTTTTAAGTGTAAATTATTGAGGTGAATTCAGGACCTGGATAAGTAAACTGTGAACTGCTGATGGTTATGTAATTGCTGAACTTAGGCATCATGGCCAATCCAGTAGGCAAGGGTTTTGATCAGAGGTGTTTTGAACACCTCTCTCCAGAGACCTATCAGGAACATCTTCCCTTTGCTGAAGTTTCTATGTTTAGGTCATTAATAAGGCTGAACTCTAGCAAGATTCAGTCAAAATAACAATCTCAGAATATTTAGATATTGGTATTTTAGCTTAAACACTTAAACACTTAAACAAGAACCAATGGAGTTTCTATTTAGAGTTGAATAGGGGTCTATTTCCACTTAGACTGGTAGAGAAAACTTCACCCCCAGGTGCTTCCTAACGAAAGAGTGCTTTGACTTGTGAACAAATAGTATTAAATAAGAGATCACTCTTTTAAATTAAATTGCAAATAGTTTGCATTGCTGTGAAAAACTGCAAAGGCCCATGTTGCTGTCATGGTACCACCATTTTTTTTGCACTAGTGTTAGACAAAAATATTAGCTGTAAGAATGGCTTCATCAACCCAAATTCACCTGTACAAAGCTTGATTAGGCTGCATTAGGTAGATCTACTGTGCAGATATGAGTGCAATGCTGCTCTTACACCTCTTGCTTTGGTGTTGACATGTCGCTATTAGGGACACGAAAAGAACCACACTCACACATCAGGTTGAAGCGAGGAAAAGAAGGGGCAGTTTATTATTTATTATTTAGGGTTTATATAGGATTTGGAATTTGGTCAAGGATTGGTAGATGAGAGGAACACCTCTCTGACCCCAATGGTCAATTCAGAAGTCCATCACCAAGAAATATGAAAACAATCTACATTGTTTTGAGAGACTCCATAAGAAGTATATAAACAATCATCAGAAGGCTAGAGAATCAGGGTGACAGATGTGCATTACAAACAATTCTTCCCAGGCATTTGCCATACAGAAAAATCCTACTAATGTCAAGTTGGGTTCGTTTTTGACCACCTGCTTTATTTATACCAGCAGTATGGTGCTGTGCTGTTATTTGGTGTGTTAAAATCATGTTTTGGGCAAAAGAGAAAAAGTAATGTATTATTAGAGAGTTACTATCTTAACAGTCTGTAGACCAGCTACCTTAACATGAACTCTGCATGAAAAAGTGGGATTCAACCTCTGGATGCTATAAAGGTCCAGGCTTTAGCAAAAAGTCATGAAATTCAGACTTGGTCAAAGGATCAGAACTTCCTATATTTTGCAATGTGTTGAGGCTATAAGAAGATCTGATCTTGTTTCTACTGGAGCATAAAAACATAGTCAATGTCTCTACATGTTTTCCATTATCATTTCCATTTATTTCTTTAATAGAAGATAAAAGCATGACCCCCTTCTGTCCTTAATCCCAGCTCATCTCATCTCTTAAAACTGTAGAATCAAAAGATGTAAGCATTTGTGAAAAATAAAAGCCGCTGGGAAAACATGTCTTTTGTATTGCCCATCACATTTTGTTTAAAAATCTGAATATTTGGATAAAAACATTTCTGGCTATAGCCATGCAGTGACAGGCCACCAGTATTTATTTAGAAGTGACATCAAAAAGACAAGGAAAATCAAATGTCACAGTGTATTTGTCACAGATAGCTTGAAACTGAAGTAAAATTTATTATTTTTCTGTTTCTCTGAAATGAATGCCTCTGAGGGCAAATAATAAAAAGACTTTTGTGAGAAAAGGAATCAACTGCCACTAGTCAAAGTAAAAAAGCCTAACAAATTAATTCTAGCTAGAGATTCAAATTTTCTCTTGTCAAATGGATTTTGCTGAGATTTTTTCCCCTTTAATATCTTTTATATGCACTTACATAAATTACTGGGTTGAATATAGTTGTAGACACAAACTGGTTACAAACCACTTGATATATGGTGATGTCTAATGGTAGAAGACATGAATTTTCAGAGTACTTCTTTGCTGAGTGTTAGTAGCATGTGAGCATGAAGGCATTTGAAAAAATCTATGGCTTTATGGGACACATTTTGAGTGATCAATTGGAGATCTCACCTAGTGGCTCCACACTTGCTGGAGAATATTTTCCCAGATGAACACGATATATATGTATGCGGATATATATATATATATATGCAACTGTAGCAGGTGGGTAAATAACTGTTATATTTCCTCAATCCTTAGGAAAAAAAAAAAGTAGCTTCCAGTTGAGTTTCCCACTTAATGTCATATTTTAGACAGACATATTTTCTGAACTCTGATTCTATGACTTTTACTTTTTTTTGCAGTGAGAAGCTAAAATACCCAAAATAATTACCTAGCAAAGAGTAGAATCAGATGCTCTGCTCATGAGCAGGACGATTTTTATAATAGTAGCAGACTTCTTTAGCTAGCAGTCTATGGAAGACAAAACTGGGTGCACAGAACTAAGACACTCATAATTATAAATGCTTAATTTGGGTTTTGAAAGATCTTTGGTCTTCTAAGGTAAAGTGTGTAAGTGACTACTAAATGGCATTTTGAAAGGTACAGTCTAATTCATCCAGAACTGACAGTCATCAAATAGCAATCAGTGGTATGAATCTAAAGACTGTGTTATGCAGAGGGTCAGATGAGTTAAACAAATGATCCTGTGTGCTTCTAAGAACCTAGGGTACATTTTTTGTGGTATTGGTGCTGAACAGATGTACAGAATAGGTAGTCTCTTCTGAAAAATGTAGTGTTTAATCAAGATATTCAAAAGTAAACACGTAGGGAGTGATTCTTTCAATGTTTATTTTACATCATTATCAAGTACACTACTTTTCTTTGAATGTTACAGTAACATGATTTATATTATGAGATAAATGAAACTTTGTGAGCTCAAAAGGAACTTAGGAGTTTTTATAACTTAATTATATTTGCATAAGAAATGTGTTTTATCTGTATAAAATTCCCAGAGCTATGAGAGATGGAGATGTCTCTTATGGAACATGCTTTCAAATGGTTCCCCACAAAACATACCCAAACTCACAAACTCTGAGGAAAGTATTTGTGGAATGATGCCTTTGCATCTGACATTTTATTTGCCATGTAGATTGCACTGTTTGCAGTATAAACTATGCAGTTTCAGCTAATATGACAAAGAATTATGCTTAGTTCAAATCCTTTGTAAGCAGCAGGTTGTCTTGCCCAATTCTTCTAGTTGCTAAATCCTCCAAATGCCTGGAGTACAAATACTCCTCTCTCTTTGACCGCTACGAATCAGAGGGGCTGTGTGAGGAGTGCATCCACTTTTCTGCCAAAGAGCTGAATAAGGGCTGCCCCTGCTTTAGTCCTGTGCTCTGGAGTGCTTCTCAGAGGTTGTGCTGGAGCTTCCAGAGTGCACCAAGTCAGCCCCTCAGGATGTGAAAAAGTAATTGTGATGGGGAATACTTGGTGAGGGACTTGATCCAATGAAGAAAATGGGCAAATGGGAAAAAGTCCAAAATGAGGCAACTACGCTAAAGCATCTGCAGCACTCTACATGTCCAAAACAAATAACTGGTATTTTGGCCTAATTACTTCTATTTGGAATTTTTCTTTGCACAAAAGTGCATTTTTTATTTTTCTTTCACAAAGCATCTGCTCTGGGGATTGTACTATGTTGTGTAAAAGCTCAGTTTTTTAAAAAAAATTAAAAAATTATTTCTACTAGGAAGATTTTCATGCAAATAGAAAATCAAATAAACAAGAAAGTGTAGACACAGTAATGTAAAAACACCTAATGTTTTTATATTAGGTAGAAAGTACAGGAATAATACATCTGCAAAATTCTGAGATAAGCACTATCTGACAAAACCAGTCTGTTTTTCTCCATTATCAGCTGTTATAATTATGAAATGAAAAGCTACTTCTCTTGATGTGAAACTGGCTTCAGAATGGAGAAAAGGTGAGGATTTATTATCCATGATGTAAACAAGTGACATTGGCTCCCAAACATGCAGCCAACATTCAACAATCTGGTGAGAAAATGAGACCTTTGTGAACAAATTTTTACTTAGATAAAGAAACTCATCGTAAGTGCCTAGCAGGCATGCTGTTTTAACAAAACAGATTTCCAAAGGGACCACAGGTGCTACCAACAATTACCTATTACAGTTTAACTGATACAGGACAATTGCTTCAAAAGGCTTAACAAAACACCCCAATGAGGTGGCTGTTACAAGCCCTCACATTTCAGTCAGTGGGCTGTCAGCAGGTATAGAGACTTGGGGCCATGTATGCCAACAAGGCATTCATTCTGTTCATGGAAAAAACAGGCTGTATCTTAGTATATGGAAGATAAGTTATGTATATATGTCCAGCTTAACACATGCACCTTCATAAACTAGATAGAAAACAGCATTTCTCACAAGTATTCCATGCATTCAGCCATACTGAGGTACAGTGAAAATAGAACTGATGTCATGTGGTAAATACCCCTGCATCTGGCCAGCAAACATCTATATCTAATAACTCTAATCACCCTGTATGTAACTTCAATAAATCTGCATTACCATGTAAATGAATTACCATTAAAACATGATCAGTTCATCATTCTACCATTGAAGAGGAGTGTTACCATGATAAGCCCTATTCATTCTTAATAATTCAACAGAATATATCAAAGATAATAAATAATAGCTTCTGTTTTGTTTTCACCTGGCGTTTATCAAATGACTAGCAATCCTTCACTGCTTCATAAGAGCATTTGTTGTTCTAGGTAAGGAGAATATTGTGTTGGAACTCTTTGTAACCCACTAGCCTGAGACTCCATTCATGGGTAAATTGATAATGGTTTGTGGCTTTTACTAAAACCGTGCCTGCCAAAACGTGAGCAGAGATAAAACCTAGTTTAGTTGCTTAGTACATATGCCTTAGTACAGGGAAGCACAGGAGTTATAGTTACTTTAAAATCCATCTGAAACATCTCTGCATTGCACTGGGTTTGGCAGACACTGAAACTCAAGCCAGCTGTTTATGAAAGCACATCTTTACAGACATGTAGAACACCATCAGTGCCCCTGAAGTCAGTGAAAGCTCAAAGTAATCATTATCACCTATGAAAATGACATCATTAACATTTTAAAAATAATGTGGGTTACAAGATTTGAAGTTACACCTCCAGCTACAACCACACATGTACAGTCAGTGAGCAGCTAGGAGCAGGAGTTAGCCTTAAAAGAAAGTGGTGTGGATAAGCTTGCATCATGATATGGGGAGCACTTGAACCATGTTCTGTTGAAACCTCTCTCCCCTTCTGGCTTTTCTAATTCTGGTGTCTCAGACTATTTAATGCAAACAAACTGGCAGAAGCCCAATCTCTGGGCCCTGTATCAAAGGACATGGAATAGATCGTGCTTACACTGCTTTGCTCTCTTCTACTCAAAGCAAAGAATTCTGCTTTAAAGTGTCAGTTGAAAACAGTCCCTAACTTGGAGAATTTTCATACCATGCCCAGGCATTTCTTAAGAGAGTGTCAGTTCACATGAGCCAAAATTATGCCAGGAAGTGTACTAGTAAGTCAACAGTAGGAGTGATTGTAGGCCAGTGTATGCTAGAGCCTAAGCACTAACCATGAATAGTTTACTAGCACAGAGATAGTTTTTTTAATGTACATGCGTTAATCAGTTACATGTGTTCTAACAATATGGTAAGAATGTCCAAATCATCTGTCTTCATTTTTACTCCTCTCTAAAACTGTATGTACTCCAGCTGCTACAAACATGAAGCAAAGGATTTCAGCAAGTTCATGAAGGTGATAGATTAAAATAATAAATATTTGGAAGCTTTGTCAGAACCACAGCGGAAGGCACTAGGAAAGTCTACTGCTTTGCTAGTGTTCAGCTATTAATTTGGATTTGCAAGGAGAGTTTACTAATGCAATGATTCAAAAATATCAATATATTCCAATAGCTGGGGAAGGTCCCAGTCCAATCAGAGACTGAATTCTGTTCTCAGTGCACAAGATTACCACAGGCAAGTCACTTCACTTCTCTGCGGATAGAATTGATGATATTTGCAAACTTTAAATTTTACCAGTGAGAAGCCTGTAAAGTGCTGACCAGCATTAGCTGCTGTGAGTGTCTGCAGGGAGAAGCAAATGTCCTTTGCTGCTGTAGTCACTGATTTGAGCTGCAAAAGGAGCTGGCTGCTGCGATAGAAGCAGAACTGAGCCATTGCGGCTGCAGGCATTTGTAAAACATTAGGGGACACAATTTCAATGGATTGCAGAGGGCTTTTCACCACAGAACCTCCTTTGGTTGCAATGGGAACTGACTACTTTTGAAGGCTCAGTTGTGTTGGCATAGCACAATGATGAGGTTTTCATCTCAGTAATTTGCATGGCAATGATCTGTTCCTTCCATCAAGTCTTTTAAATTATGCAAAAACTGAATAATAGAGTGCAATAAAAAATACAGCCAGGGACATAATACATATTTTCAGTAAACAGGCAATGAAAAAAAGGCATGCGCATTATCTTTGCAGACAAAAATTGCTTCTCAATAGTCTGAATCTCAAGGATGGGGACCTAATGAAATGTCATGTCATGAATGATGACTTAGTAAAACTTCCTGGTCCATCATATTTGAAAATAATGGTAATCACCCCTAATTACTAGACTGCAGAGAATATAGAATCAGTTGTATTTTCAGATCCATATTTTTTAGGTACAAATCGAGGCTGTTTCTGATGCAAGGGAAGAGGAATAAGAGCTTTTCTGAGTAAGATACTGTGGAACATCTGGCATTTCAGAAATTCAGTGAAAGTAAAAACCTTGGAACCACACCACTATACGTGTACTCTTCAAAATGATGTTACTCTGTTTTTATTTTGTTTTTACAAGGGTTTGCTGCAGCACCGTAATGAAACTTGATGTAACTGTGAGCTCTGTTCCTTTGCTGTTGTTGTTGTGTTTTTGTTTGGTTTTTGTTTTGTTTTTATTTTGTTTTTGGTTTTTTGTTGATTTTTTTGTTGTTGTTGTTGATTTTTTTTTGTTTTGTTTCTGGGTTTGCTTTTGGTTTTGCTTTTGGATGAATATATTACTTGTATTACATAAACAATTATAGAATG
Organism: Sterrhoptilus dennistouni; assembly: GCA_013397095.1. Lineage (NCBI taxonomy): Eukaryota > Metazoa > Chordata > Aves > Passeriformes > Zosteropidae > Sterrhoptilus > Sterrhoptilus dennistouni. Next base: position 2,661,958 of record VWZU01012032.1, read on the forward strand.
TTTATGTAGCTTGCTGACTGAACATCCCATGACATCAGTGCATGGGAGTAGCCCTTATAGAGTTTATTGCAGTGATTTTTTTTCTCCTCACTGTAATTGATTCCTTACAAATTTGTGACTTCTGCCTTAAACTGAAAGCCAGTTTCTTATTTTATTTGTGGCTATGTTTCACAATAATTTATGTTGTGGCTCAGTATAACTGCTGGCAGTCATTTTCCCATTGGTCAGTTCCATCTTTATTATTTCAATACTTTTATCAAAATTCATTTTACTGTATGTTTTAATTTGTAATCAGTTCTAATTTTATCAAATATTACCTTTTAAAATTTTATTTTATTTAAAAAATTGATTGTATTTTGTGTTGCATCATCTTTGCTATGCTCAGACTTTTATTGAATGCATATTCCAAACTCTTCAACATCCTGTTAAATTTGAAAACTCATTTTTGATGGCATGTTCTCCCATGCTATGGAGCTCCTCTGCTGCTCTTTCAGAATATGTAGTGTGTTTACTCTCAGCTAAGTGGATTTTCAGCACAATCTGACTTCATGCTGGTGTGATTTTTAACTAGAGGTGGTAGATAAATCCACTGACTTTATTGGTGACCTTTATTCTATTCCTCAGTGGAATATATGCCTGATCTTTGGACATTGTGTGAATTTTGCCAAAGTCAATGTTATGCTGATTTTCACCAGCTAACCTGGTGGATTTTTTTTTTCTTTAGTTGATGTGAAGCTTCTTTGTGATCATAATCAGGCTTGCAGCATACTTAAAAACAGACCAAGATCTTCAGGTGTGGAATCCCTGGAATATGTTATTCTGTGGGAGTACGTCATGAATTTCAACAGTGTACAAAGAGAAACTCATGTTTCTGCCTAGTTTACTTTCCTTTAAATTAATTTTGTATAGGCTCAACAGCATTGTTTATCCATGGAGGATGTACAGCAAGGAAGTGAGAAAATTCTTTCTCCCAACAGGTGCACACACTGCCTCTTCAGCAACTTCTACCAGTGTATTTCTCTAAGAAAGAATTCTGCCTGGGGGTCAGCTAGTAAGGAAGAAAAGATCAAGCTCCATATTTTGTTCCTGCTCCTTAATTTTGTGTCTTTCATCTGTGCCAATACTAGTCCTCTTCTATGTGAGACTAAGTGGTAGGGAAACCTCTCCATTCCCTGTTATCACAAACCCCAAGTGCAACACCAGTAACTACAGACTAGGAGCCCCTGACCATTAGAGCTCTATTCCTACCTATCTAGACATTGGGAAATCCATCTTCTAATTGATGTCTATCATTGCTGATCCAAGCCCTTGTTCTTAATCCAAACTAGACTATCAAATGACTGAAGTCTGCTACCTAAAGTATTAAAATATACTTTTTAATAATACTTGGCAGCAGTAGTATTAATTTTATCTTCTCAGCCTTTCAAGTCCTGTGACTGCTTCTTCTGCCTTTGTTGTTCTTAACCCTAATTTACCCTCAGGCCTAATCCTTTCAGAAAGATTTTCAGCATAGCCCAAAAGCTCATAGTCACTTCAAGAATAAAAATAAGTATTGTTTCACAGCTGTGAGCATGACAACCTTTTTTGCTTAGCAATATGAGCAAAAATTTGTTTGTTGCTGTGGTCTGAAATTGTAAGTCTAGTTCTAACTGTAACCTTAGACTAGTGGTGATGATCTCTTTGATGTTTAGTGACAAATTTATTTTTAAAAATGTTTTATCTCATTGTAAACATTCTTGTTAAGAGCTTTAGTCTCCATTCATGCTTAACTTAGCTTCTGTGGCAATGAATAATCATTGCTTGTCTAAAAAGACCATAGGTGGTAAGGAACAGAGAAAAGCAGGACATCAGAAGCAGGACTAGAAACTGTCTCCTGTCATTCCTACTCTCAGGCACAAACACAGAGCCCATCACTGCTCATCAGGACACGTAACTGCAGCTCAGGCTGAACAGCGTTTGGCAGAGTAGTTACTCTCTGGACCTGAGCAAGATTTGGTAGAGAGGTTCACTATTCATTTGGACAGTAACTGGCTAGGGCAAGTCAAGAGTGCTTCAAGGAGTATCCTATCTCCTCAGAGGTGCATGCTGATCCTCAGAGAAAGGGCATTTGATGCCATGTACCTCATTCTCTTGTCATGTACAGGCTTTTAAAATTGGCTTTGACCAAGATTTTCCTTCCTTCATCTGAGGTATTTACCACAGGCCAAAGCTGAATGTGCACCGTGGGGCCATCTGGGCCAGTGATCCCCTGAGGCCAAGTGGTGTTTCTAAAGGACAAGGGGCAGCAATGGCAGTGGGTAGACAGTCAGCCTGTGCGTGGCTGTCCTGCTGTGGTGGTGCACTCAACAGCCAGGGGACTGAAGTGTAAGTCAGTGATGGAAGAATGCTGAGGTTTTGAAGTGAATGTTTGGAAGGGCTGTTCCAAGACAAAATTTTACTAGATATTGACATCTGGAAGTTTCCAATCCACCAGTTAAACAAGAACAAAACAAAGCAAAATCAAAAGCCAGCCACTTTAGCTTGGAGGGAAGCATTCAAAGCAGAAATTAAAGTAACCACAAGACAAAGGATTGCCAGTATTCAAAAGAGAAAAAGGGAGAGGGAAATGAGATACTGCACTAGCAAAAGAAAGTGTCCAAATGTTGTATAGCAGAGTTATTGCTACTTTTCAATTCTCATTTTCAGAGTAAGATGGTCAGGTCTAATGACTTATTTTACCAAAGTTGAATTATTTGCATTCTAGTACAAAAACTAATTATAGTTTAGGAACTTTTGTACTAGTGTGTAGGATACATACCAGTAGAAATTAGGAATATGAATTTGAACAGATAGTACATATTATTTATGGAAAGGTGCTGTATTAGATGCTATGGCTGCTGTTCCTTTGAACTTCCAAAGGCTGCTAAAGGGGCGAATGTGCTGTGGTCTTCATCTCCATCATTTTTCATCTGTTTCAGAACATGCTGGTCTATTATTCTATCTGACCATTAAGGGCAAATTTATGTATCAATTAAAGTCAATGAGGAGTATTATATGAATTTAGTGTATCATGGCTCTCAACAATGAAGCAGTGAAGACTTTTCTGGAATAGTTAACACTGTGAAGAAGGGGGCAGTTCCACACATCTGTCTGGTTTTGATGATATCTCAGACAGACTCCTCATTCCAGGTTATCTTTTCAGAGTATATATCCAGCTGTAAAAGACAAGATCTTTTTAAAATGAAACTGTAGAAAAACAACATGCCATAATAGAAAACTTGTTTTTATGTGGAACATGATATTGCCTCAGTCTGGTTTCGGTTTCCTCAGTGGTACAGTCTACAGCTACCCCCAAACCTGTGTCTCCTCATGAAAGGCCAAGGCTCTTACAGGCAGCTATGTCCACAATGATTAAGTATTCCACAACTGCAGTCTTTGCAGCATAAGTAACTCCAGTGTACCGTGAGGTCCCAGTCTCAGGACTAGCAGGACAAAATAATTCAGTCAAAGTGACTCCCATAAAAAAACAGAGAGATGATTTTCTGGGTATAGAATATATTCACTGAACAGGGAAGGAGTCGCTGAATTCCGGTTAAGTGAGTCTTGACTTTTAATCCATGGGCTTCCTTTGCCAGGTTTTTGGTCTGGATGTTACTTTAGGCCTATGTTCTTTACAGTGGTCAGTTCTGTAGAATGTGCCACTAGTAGCCACAATATATGTCTAAGTAACTGTGATAATTTTATGTTTCTTGGACCTAACAAGAAATATAGAGTTGCCAATTAAAATGAGAGGACATGAGGAAACAAATTAATTTCAGACTTTTCTCATTTTTTTGGAAAAAAGGCTTTGCAAGCTTGCCCCAAAACTAGAAGTGACTCTGCTACTTCACACTTTGTTATGGTGTTAGTAAGTGCTTTAGAAAAGCTGTTCTTTTTACATTGCAGTAGCTCTTCAAAGTTGAAAAAAGAATGCAGACAATAGCCTTCAGGTTTTAGTACAAGGTACTCATAAAAGTCAGGGTTTTCTTTGAAGGAGATAATGTTCTTTTTTTAATGTTCTTTTTTTTTCAGAATAGATAGCTGATGATTATTAATCAACACCATTTCTTTATCACAGAATTCAGTAAAGGCAAGCCAAAACCACTCTCATCCCTACTCGACGCCCAGTGCAGACAGAAGAAAGGGAGAAAACACAATTCTTTCTACTATAAGGTGGCAGAGGGACCATAATTCAACAATGAAAACCAAAAATTAGAGCTCAGGGAAACCATAGATAGCCAGTTTGGATTTCTGCTCAGCTTTGCGTAACTTGGGTGTAGAACTGAATGTTCTTGTGGCTTAGTTGTCTATTCAAATATTTACGTGACTCCAGTTGCCTGCATCTGATTTATGTGTTTTCAAGAAAACACATAAGTGATTTAGATTTTTCTTAATTTTAGAGATGTTGTTGGGAAGCAGAAACAGGGAGGAATAAATTCTTTAAAGTTACTGGGATTTTGGCTGCCTTCCTGGGTAGATCTGATTAGAAATGTTTGTTCAGGGATTGATTTCCTAAGGATCACAGCTAGGATCACGCTACCTCCGGAAAAGTGTATTTTACGTGCTTCAAAATATCTTTTCCACATAGCTGAAGGATAGGGACTTCTGAAAATGTAGGCCTAAGTCAAGGTCACATGGAGTTTGCAGCAGCAGTAAACAAATGAGCCTCACAGGACCCCAAATCAAACTTGCCCCCTTCTTCATGTTGTAACACAGGATAATAATTCCTGCCCATGGGAGGTCTCAAAACTCTAACAGTCTGTCTTTGCACCCAAATTAGAAGGTCCTAAGGAACAGAAAAATGTTATTTTTTAAGCCCATGTGTGCAGGAGCAACAACTTCAGCTTTAAGTTTGGATATAAATTTATTACAATGGGTAACTTCAAACTCCAACAAAAAAGAGTTGCCCAAACCATGGTGTAACTACCAAAAGTGGAAAAGACACTTCGTTACCAACTCCTGATATAGTAGCTTTAGTTCACAGAGTTTTGGAGAATAAGGCACGGAAAATCTAGATTCCTTAGCTGGCCACATGAAGTTTCATGGAGCTGAGCAATCTCCATGTGTGGAAGTTACCAAGAGTTGCTGGGAAGTGCCATCATACATTTGCAAATATCCAAGTAAAAGGTCTCTGTTTAAAATACACCTCACTAAAGGCTAATTTCATCAGCCTCAGACTATGAAAAAATTAGTAACTGCTTTAGAAAAATATTTCAGACCTTCTTGCTTGAGAAATAGCCAGTAATAACTGAAAGAGTCTGTGATAAAATGGTTAGAGTAACCCTAAGTAACCAATAACTGGCTGATTAATTAATATAAATGTTTCCACTGGTTTCAGAGTCCATTTTACTGAACTGATTTGGTTTTGCTTTCCTGTATTTCAGGGAGTTAAGTGATTAAATATATGAATGCATGGCTCCTATCTGTGGCATGTCATTTACTTTGCGAGGGCCTGTAAAAATTCATTTTCTTTTTTCTGCCTTTGTGACAAGAAGTGCCTGAAGAATAGCAAGTTCTGAAATGCCATCTGAAAAATTTTAACTGTAAACAATTGTGCATATTTCCCCCCAAACTGCAAAGAAGTTAATATTGCTGTTTATATTTAATTTAGAATCTGTAGCCTTTTGTTATTGTTTTGTTTTAATAAACATTTCGAGGGAGGGTCCTGCCACATTTTTTTGTTTCTTCCCCCCAGAAAGCCTCCCAGGAGGCAAAGAACTTGGAAAAAAAATAAATTAAAAGAAAATAAAAAAAAGAAGTGAGAATTTTTGTTAAGCCCAACAAAATAGTTTAAAACTTGAAGTATAGTCCTTCTACCTTCGTTTTGACTGCAGTAAGTATTCCTTCACAATGCTATGCCTAAGGATATGAGCTTGACAGGAGCATCACATTCTCCCAGAAGCACTGAGCCTGAAATCATGAAGCCCTGTTGATGGCATATTGTTTAGGGAGCTTTCATTTGTTAAGATGCATTAAGTTAAATTTGTTTTGATGCACTGAAATGGAATGGGTGCCTGCTAAGTCTAGACAGTGACAGTGCAGGGCTTTTACAATAAAAAAACATCATTCCTTTTTCAGTGTGTGTGAGGGGCTTCGTGTGCTGATGTAGCTAATCCATGCATTGGGTTTTCAAAGGCTGCTGGGAACCATGTGCACCCTAACATGGCACAAGAAGAATCAAAGTTCTGTGACTGCAGCTCTTCTGTTGTTATTTGTTTATAAAGGGAAGAGCTTTAGTTGCATCCGGGCAAGGCAGGGATGGGCTTGCAAAACTCCTGGAAGAAGAGGAAAAGCACAGAGAAGTCTCCACTCTGCACACCGAGTTGTGTATTGATTGAATAGAACTGGTGGAGAAGAGTGGAAAAAATTCAGGAGCAGAGTGGCAGAAAGAGAGGAGAAAATGTGTGTGTCTTGACTGGGAATCTGCTGCTATACACAAACCAGCAGGGAATGAATGGTCGCCTGTGTGCTTCATTGCCCTTCTCCTTGCACAGATTAGTCATGTATCAAGTCCAGGCCCTTTTGACTGTATCAACTAAAGGAAACTTTCTTAGTTTTGAGCTGGAGCAATCAGCTTTCATCTTCTGTTCTGACTGTCTGTGCTTCAATGGTCATCTGTGTATTTTCATCACTTTCTATTACTGGACTGGGTGAAGTAGAGATGAATTCAGACCAAAACCAGAGGGGAAGAGCCTCTACAGTGAGCTTGCAACCCAGAGTCCTGGCCCAGCTGCTGCTGTAGGCTCAGCCCTAACACTGGAACTGTGATGAGACATAGATCCCTGGCCAAACCCAAATCTAGGGTTGTATGATTTTACCTCAGCTACCCTTTTTAAACAATAAATTCTTCTGAACTAGCTGATCCTAGTAGCTGTGCTCTCTGACCAACATAAAGCCTCTTGTGCTTTCATCCCCAGCAGCCCTGTAGGACAGAACAGTACTATTATCTAAATTTTATTACTTTTGAATCTGAGGCATAAAATGAGCGTATGCATGGATGTGCATGCAGGAAAGCAAGGTATTTCCTAACACTTGATTACCCACTGTTGTTTCTAACAGCAGGAATGCTTCATGATTTCATGAGCATGGTGGTGCTTGGTCAAAGGTTGGACTTCTTGATCTTGGACATATTTTTCAGCCTTAATAATTCTATGATTCTGTGAGTGGCAGCAGGGACACAACTGGGAGTGCTCAGCCTGGGTGCTTACCCGTCACCTGTAGCAGGCAAACCAGTGCATGTGAGTAGAAAGTAGAGATGGATACATTAGAAGATGTTGAGAGGGTACTGTGCTCACTCTGGCATTGCCCTGTCTCCTTGCCAGTCATCAAACAGAGCAGCTCACATTCCTGCAGATTACCTTGGGGCTGAAATAACAAAGAAGAGAACAACATGACAGCAAAGATACACATGAGGAAGCCTGGCAGAAGAAAGCTTAATCCTTACATTTTAACAATTTTTATCATAAAAATCTTTAGGATCAAAATGTTCCTTGGAAAGATGTGGCGTTGGCTGCTGTCAGAGGGAAGCTGTTGGACTTGACCCCCAAGCAGCTCCAGCATGCCAGTGCCAGTGCTCACTTCAAAAACAGAGACCAAAATTTGAAAATGGGAGAAAGACATAATTTGAGATAGTCCTTGGGAAGGGTACTGGACTGGTTGCCAGGAGATAAGTCTTCTATTTCCAGCTCCACTGTTTACCATCCTGAATTCACATGAGTTTCTTTAGTAGAAGGATTCTTGTCATGTGTCTGTACAATTCTTAGTATTGCTGGGCTGCTGTATCATTTGGCAATACCATAAACTGAAACATTTTTATTTCAACCAGACACTGATTCTTCTTGGAACAATTCCCACTTCTTTTTGTTGAAGTAACTTTCATCTAAGAAATTAGAGAATAAAACTTAAACCAAAATGTGATGATTTAGCTCCAAGAACAACTTACAAGATTTCATTAAAATTTTTATGCTCTAATCAAAATTCAAGTAACAAAACAATCTTCTTGCTATCCCATATCAGCAGAGCTAATAATAATAATAATAATAATTATTATTCAGTCATTTACAAAAAAATAGCAATAACCTTATGGGCTTGCATATTTCAACTCTCTGCCAAAAAGGAAACTACAGAATTGTATTAAAAGCAAACAAAAGCCCAAACTCAACAAAACAAAAAAACCTTGAATAACAAAAACCAACTACAATGATATCAAAACTTTCCCTCTTTTATTTTTTTTTTAATCTAGAGCCATGGAAAATTAGTGGAAAATTTACAGGATCATAATCTCCTATGGTCAACAATTTTTATGTGGTCACATGTTATGTATGAGATGTTTGAAATATCTTTTATGACTAAGTAGTCTGTTATTTTCCATTTGCTGTGCTGTTTGCTCGTACCAAACTGGGAGAGGAAGGGACTATTGAAAAGTAGTGCAAGCCAAAACTGCAGCATCTCATTATTGACACGGGAACAATGAGTAGAGCAGGATGAAGACCTATCTTACCAAATATTTCTTCCATTTTCTGGATTTTTTGTCTCCATTTCTGGCTCTTATTTCCCAAATCCTTGCTGAGGATTAAATGCTAGGCCTATATAAGGCATTGAGTTAAGACCCAGATGCAGGGCCCAGTGGTTTCACCATAATACTCCTATGCAGAAGAGCAAAAGTATGACACATGGAAACATATTTTTATTTTCATTGTTATGAAAAGATGGGTAAACATTCAAAATATACCAAGAATATGCTGACAAACTGCAATGAAAGTAGGCTAAACAAAATTAGGTAAAAAAAAGAGACAGCTTGTAATTTGGCACCATCTGAATAATCACAGAATGTTTCAGCTTCATCATAACAATTATTTTAAACAGAAAACAGTCCCTTTGAACAGGTATGACATCTAGTTAGTTACGACTGGACTAGGACCATAAATGTCAATTTTGAAAATGAGCAATTGTGAGATAATTGTCTCAGATGTGCAAGTCTGAACCTAAAAACGAAGAGAAGCTCATATGCAGTAATGTCACGTCTGACATTGATTTCCACTAGGCAAGTCATCTAATGGACAAATTACTCATCAGTTCAGTAGGCAAATAGCTATCAAATCAGACCATTTTGCCCCTGTTCCCCTGTAATAAAAGACAGAAAATAGCTACTGACAAGGATTTGCTTGTAAAACTGTCAGAAACTGTCCAGCAGCCCAGAGCTCTGGTTTAAATACGATCTTTACCTACTTGAAATGACACAGTGACTGTTCCAATTCATGTTAGCAGAGAAGCTGAGATCAAGATCTTTTATGCTAGCATAGTCTAGGGACATGTGGCTTCTATTTGCCCAACAATTGTGAATAATAAATAAACTGAGTCACAATTTGTTGGTAGAGCATTTATGGTCAAAAAAAGAAGACAGGGATTTGCCAAAACTATTATTCTCATAGTTTAAATCCACAAATAGTTTAGTTGCTATTTCCTAGCATCTCTATGATACTTTAGGCCAGCAATTCCTAAACTGTGGTTTATGGACCAGTAGTGGTCCACAAAGCAATGATAAATGGGTCTGTAGCTGGTTTCTCTAACTACATCACCTTTGTTGTCTTTCCAATGAAAACTTGGATGAGAAGGGTGGGGCAGAGAGAAATTCTGAGAGTTGGCAGTGACAAAAAATTTGGACTCCACTATACTGAAATATATAATGTAGCCCTTTACAAGATGGTGATATATTTATTTCAAAGGTCACGTGTGCTGCAGACAGCATTCACAATTCAGGTGTGCTCTGAGCTGAGCCATTTCCAGCCCCCACAGGTCCAGACAGAGCATTGTCTCAGTGTCATGATGGACTGTCTCGACTGCAGAAACCACACATGCTGGAGAAATCAGGTCCAGTGTCTCTGGCACTGACTAGTGCCCACCACTGGAGAAAGAAATGGTTGACAGTTAATGTAGAAGGCTAATTGTTCAGAACTTTATGAGGCAGGAGAGAGGGAAAGGGAAAGAATCTTATTTTGGCAAGTAATCTGTGGCACATACAGCCCACAAACAGACAGTTTATGCCCTGAAGCTTGGTCTGATTAGTGCAATCATTATCTCTGCCTAACATAACTAAAGATTTGAATGGTCATAAAATGATCTAAGCCCTTCATTAGTACCCAGCACTAGTTATTCTCACTTTATGACTTTCTGGGGTGGTAAGTTTTAACAGGTCAGTTTAGTGCTGTTCAGAAATCTTTCCATCTCTTGCTTTTAAAATTTTCTGCCCTGTATTGTCAACAACTCTCATCATGTCTGGTATAAAAAGGGAGGATCAGTCTTCTGGCAAGCAGTTGTTTTCAAAATGCAAACCACTAATATTTATAGGAGTGCAACTGATGATTCTCATTGTCACTGAAGATACAGAACATCTTCCTTGCATATTTGATAACAAAGCAGTGCTTGATAGCAAAACAAGATGCCTCTTGGTTCTAAGAAAGCTTTGTCCAATGAGCTGTGGAACTTTTTTGCTACTTTTTTTCTAGGTACTACCTGTTTAAGTTTATAAGACTGACACTTTGTTCGTAGAATAAAACCAGTGTATGCTTCTAAGGTGACATACTGTCTTCTTAAGGACTGTATTTTCCCTTACAGAATCTAAAGGGAAAAGAAGAGTAGCATGAAAATGACTATTCACTGTATTGTATCTATGTGTTTATCATAGACCAGGTCTTCCTTATGTCAAGAACACTAAAACCACAGAAAAGAATAGTGTCTCTTTCTTAAAATATATTGTTTAAAATATGAAATAATGATGAACAAAACACGAAATAATTTCTGAATAAGACGTAAATTTAAAGTTCAGTAGATACTGCAGAAAAAAATTCCGTGTGGAATTCCTTTTTCTGAGTACAGATAAATAATTCATATAAATTTGATTCTTACTGTGTTATCTGATGGTTGGGAAAAGGTCCCAGCTATTTTTCTTTTCTCTATCTTGCTGCTTACATTATTAAATCACAAATAGATCACAAATGTTTTCTCTTTTTCCACTTGTTTAGTGGAGTAATTCTTCTAGTCATCTCCTTTTACATTTTTTTTTTTCAGTTGCCTAATGGCACGTCAGCTGTTGCAAATGCTCTGGCTTCACTTACAAAAAGTCCTAGATATTTCCATTTTCTCTGTAGAAAAACTTCTTAAATAAAAGGTTGCTGAACTTTGGCTGATCTAAGAATTTGATTTAAATTCATTCCATTTAATCCCTAGTACTTTCCTACGGCATTTATTTTCAAAGGCATTTCGACATCTGTTGGTACTTTTGGTAGTTTCCAGCTGTTAGATCCATATAAGAAGGTAGAAATTACATAGTTTTGCAATTGGATTATAGATTTGGGATAACCAATTTTTGTTTAATTTATGGATGAAGTTGCTGCCTTGTCATATTTGACTTTAATCTTTTATATGTTCATAGCCATTGCTTTTTAACCCCCTCTTTTCTTTTTTCTCTCTTTCTGCTTCATTCCCTCTTTCCCTTACTAAAAAACCCAGGAAGCCTTTGACTCCAAGAATCATTTGAAGTGGCTTTGGCTAGAAAAAAACTCCAATATATTTTCAAAGTGATATTTGTCAAATATTTCTAAAAGATCCCTGATTTTCTGCACAGTCACAAGAATTAGTATGTATTCCTCATGTTATTTGGTTTCAGGAAAAATGAAGAAAAGAATGTGAAGGCAATAACCAAAAATTATGAGAACTTGCTGCATTGTACAGAGATGTAGGGAATGATGGGGAACGAATGAGAATTGGTCAGTAATTTAGCCTCTGGTCTTGGTATAGTAAGAGGCTGAAGCTTTGAAGAGATCCTTCAAAGCATCCTCAGATGACCCAACTGCAAACTGTTAACTAGTCATTCAGGGTAGTTGTTCAAAGAAACAGCACCCTCAGATACTTAATTTCTTTATGCACCATTGGATATGGAAACTTTAGTCCTGTTATCTGATTAATTGTCTCGGCTTCGAGAAAAGTTACATGGTTCTGATCAAATCAGGTATATGAAAATCTTTGAAAATTTAATTGAACATTGTATTAGTAAATTGTCTCTTGTGTAAAAACTGTAACTTTTGGCCACAGTTTAAAATTTCCCCAGGTGTATCACATCTTTGGAACTAAAGAGATACTACTACGTAGAATCAGAGAGAAGAGGTCATGGTTAATATCTCAAATGTACTTTGAGTTTTCCTTTTTAACTATAAAGCAATTCAATCCCATTTAGCTTCTGAAATTAGGTCTCATTTTCATTGTAGGTTTGGAATGATAGGAGTTTGATAACATTGCAAATCCTAACACAGGGTCAGAACATCAATACCTTTTCACTGGTAGTCTTTTGCAGGCCTTTTTCAAGGTTTGAACCTTCCATTTAATATGGTGGCAGCAGCCATCACTTACCTAGGTTTGTTATTACCTTTGAACTTCAGGGAAGAAGTTACCAGGAACCTAGGCACAGATATTTCACTCCAAAGAGGATGCTGTGAACAGGAGACCTCAGAAAACATGTCATCCATCATTGCTGTGTCTCAAAGTTCTAAGCCTAGATCCTAAAATCCTCAAAAAAGCCTAGGAAAGGTAGTGAAAGATTTAACAACATTTTTTTACTTAGTATCAAAGATCCAGATCCCCAGTAGTATTAAAATGGGCATTCTTATTAAAAGATATTTTCATGACCTTTGTGGGACTGTAGTGTGACTCTCTTAGGGGAATCTCGGTTTCTGTACTAAAAAAGACTCCCCAGCAATTATTATGTCAACTTTTAAAGGTGTAGGATAGAAAATGAATTTTACTATGTGCATATTTGCTGAAACTTTTGTGTTGCTAACCACTTACTTCTGGTTCATATTAATGGATTTTCTTTCTTATCCTAAAAAAAAAAAATCTCTTGTTTAAAAACATATGTTGTTTCAAATATATTGAACTGCCTGGCTTTCAGCACTTTCAGAAGATATTATTTTCCTCCTTCTCTTTTATTGCCTGAATTCAGTCCTTGTTAATATTAAAACAAATCTCTTGGCACCAAGCGCAGTCTCCCTGATCCCTGTTTTTCGTTAGCCACTGTTTGAAAAACTTGTTAGCTTAGTGTTGGGCACTCATTAAACTTTCAACTTACACAAGCTGCCTCCCAGCTCTGACAGATTGTCAGTGCTGCTGTGTGTGCATGGGTGAGCATGTGTTTGTGTGTGTGTGTCTGAGTGTGTGACTTACTGACCTGTGTGCAAGGCCAATAAAACTGTAAAAGAAATGCATACCCCCCCTTCACACCCCAAATCCAGGGTGTAATTTCTCCCTTCCATCTGTGGTGTACAGAATCCAGCAGTGATCCCATACAGGGCTCCATTCTGCTCTCAAACAATGGGCTGCTGTTCAGTCCATATTATCATGTATTACCTTAGCTGTGGAAACTTCTCATTACTAAGTTAATAAAATATTATTCTTCCTTGCCCCAAAAATTTTTCACAACGTGCATCACAAAAAGATGCATGTCTTTGCATTCAGAATGATCAATATCTCTGCTAATGTATGCAGATAGTCACTTTTTTTTTTTTTTT
>VWZU01012032.1:2675574-2762494 GCA_013397095.1 Sterrhoptilus dennistouni
TTTTTTTTTTTTTTTTTTTTAAGCAGGGCTACAGGAAGCACTGAAGACTAGGGGGGATTCTGTTTTTCCAAAGGTCAGGCTTGGACATGCCAATGGTTGCCTGGCTTGCATATGTGGAAAACCAGCACAGCAGCTCTTTATTTTTAATCTCTGTGTGACATTTTATGTTTTACTTTAATTACATATCCCTTCTCCTAACACTTGTGTGCTGAAAAAAAAATTAAAAAAATAAGAAAAAAAAGAAGTCCTCAGAGAGGAATAAAACAAATAGAGACACTTCTATACAATACATCAGAACAAAAGGGAGTGCTTAAAATGCTTTCCTCTTTCTCAGTCCTCCATGTACCTGCAACCAAACAGATTGAATTTTAGCAGAAGAGAACATCAGGAATTTGAAATATGTACATACAGGTCCTTCATTTAAGAGTAAATCAGCAGTGATTGCCACTAGGAATGTTGGTTGGTGAGGCTGTACTGGTGTGTACCTGCAGAGGAGACAAGCTGAGACATCTAGAACATTAGTTCGGGCTTAGAGCACTGTTCTGATATATCTGTTAAGAATGAATCCCATGAAATTGAGGGAGCTTGTAACAATAAAAGAGAGGTTTACATCAGACCTCTTCAGTGTCTACTAACTTGCTTGTCTTCTGAATTTGTTCCCCTGGCTATTCATCTCTCAATAGCTACTTGTGCTGAAAAATATCAATATTTACACTGGGATATGTTGTCCAATGGTTGATTATTTTTTTGTGGTTTGTGCTTGAGCTGAGGTTCAAGGTAATGAGGGGTTTTCCCTCCCTCTTACTTACTCACCTCCTGCTCATGGTGAAGGAGGTTTAGATGGTTTCAGCTAAAAAAAGCCCCAAACGAAAACAAAACCCTAACCAGCTTTTGATGAATAAGTTTTAGAAGATTTTGGCAATAGCTTATAGAATGCACAGTACTTAGTTTGTTCTTTCCAGAGCAACTCTGTCTCCAAAATAATCCTAGTTCTGACCTTCCAGGGAGCATTCCACACCAGTGGCAGGAAGGTGTCAGATGAACAATCTCTGCCCAGCCAGGCTGAGGCCTGAGCACCAGCAGGGATGTCCTTTGACCAGGAACCACCTCAATGTATACAGCAGGCTGGGCACAGATCCACAGTGGGAAGTGCAGGTCTCTGGACTGTAGACCCTAAATGGCAATCCTTGATTGTGTGTAAAGGCTGGCTCAGGGCAGGGAATTAAATAGAATTGACATCCTGCTGGTTCAAGTCAGGGAATTCTTTGACCCCTGCCATTCCATCAGCCTTTTTTTTTTCAGGCCACTTATTTTTGTGCATTGCCTTCCTTTTTCCCTTCTGTGTGCATCTCATATTTGGAGATGGGAATTTCTAAAGAGCTCCTGCTCTGTTGTGGTCTGTATGTGCAGAGCAGAGCCCAAGCCTGCTGAGGAGTTCCAAGTAGCAGCTTTAAATTACTGAGCATTTCCAGGCAGCTGTTTTTCCCTGTGTCTCTCTGGACATATCGCTGAGATGTGGCCCTTCCTGACTCCTATGAGGTGTGGGAGTCTCTTGGTTCAGACTGACTTAACCTCTTTACAAGGTGGACACGGTTCCCATGCCTATGCATCAATATCTTTTAAAACTAGCCTTGCATTTGCCAGGATTAATCCACATGTCCACATGCTGTCTTATCTGCTTGTTGAAATTGTCTACTTAAATTCTTAGGTCACCTAAATTAATCTCTGTATCAAAGGATGACAGATCAATAACAAGACCATATTTAAATGTTATTGCATTATCTTGACTAAGCAGTCATTCCAGAGAAGAAATAATGAGTTAAAATGAAGCCAAATGTTACAAGAATGAAATTCTCTTTCCATTTGCTGATATGGCTACATATTTAGCTAGCACAGTCTCTAAGAAACAGGCATCCAAAAGGTCAAATCTTCTTAAATCCCCATGTAAAAACAGTGGATGTACCCCCTATCTAACATAAAGAATGCCACACTATTTTCCTGAGGCATTGTTTTTTCTTTAACTAATACAAAACAAAGTTGATACAGGCTGATCTTGCACGGGTCACCGGATGCATCTTATTTCTGTGGAATTGAATAGCTTCATTATATTTTTCATGTTTGTCAAGGTGTCTTTCTTTAGCTCCCACAGTCACATGAAATTTCATCTCCAGTTATTTTACAAAACATCCTGCTTTTCTGGGTGTAAAAAAATTTTATAGCACAGCTTGATACCCTGGAACTCTGATAGCCCAAAGCTCAAAACAAAATTAATTTAAAATTTTTTTTGCACTTAATGTCAGTTTTTAAGACTTACATAATACATTTTTAGGCTTATAAATTCTTGACTCATGATTTTAGCATGTTTGATTTGCCAGCAATAAGGCTGGCTCTGAAAATGAATGAATTTTAGTTCTGGTAAATAATTTTGAGTCCTCAGAAACTATTGTCCTGAAAAACCAGAAAACTTTCAAAGGTTGGAAATAAAGGTGTTTATAAAAATATTTTAATTTGACTAAATCAGCAAGTTCTGAGAAAAAATGATTTATTGGGCTACTCCTGGTTGGTTCTATTTTGCAGTACTCTTGACTTGAAATTCATAATTTTCTCTCTGGAACATCAATCACTTTTGGAAAGACCTCTTACACCTTCTATATTAGTCTTTCAATTTTTGGAAGATGTTGCTTCTCCTTTCTGTGGAACTCACTGTGTGTGGAGTAAAGAGGGTGTTTGCCTCACCACTGGTGTCCACACTGCTGCCACAGAAACTCAAGGAGAGCATTGCCATTGATGTTGATGATATCTGGTTGTAAATGAGTAAGCTTGTTGTGCTCACTATCTGCTTGCTTCATTTGTTGTGCTAGCAGAAATTATTCCATTGCAGGAAGGAATTAGATTTTATAGATCTTTTCAAGCTAGACTGTTTTCCAAACAGGGTAGAGAGAGGAAAATTAGGTAAGAGGGGAAAAACGGGTGGAGCAGAGATTTCCTCTTTCCTGTTTTAGCTATGACATAGAACAAAGCAGAATCCCTCATCAGAGCAACTCAGGTGCAAATATTTGTTGTTATGGGAGAACAGTGAATGTAGGGGGGTGGCACCTGTGACCTGGCCTGACCTAATGGTAGCACACTGAGTCACAGGGGTGGGACACATATCAAATATGTCAGTACTGCTGGGAGTTTGTTAACAAATAAAACAACCCACAGGTTGCTTCAGAGAAACTGAGGGAAACTTTTGGAAGATGTCTTTGAGGTGGTCGTTTGTGTACATACAGGTTAGGACTCCTGGTTGAGTCTTATTTTTCAGCTGTGTTGAGGAGAATGCAGATTCTTTCTAACCCAAATGGAAAATGTTTTTGGTATTCTCAGCATGGATTTTATTGCCTTTTGTCCACTTTGTGGCAAATTATTGCACGGTAATAAAACAAGTATAGAAAAATACCACAAACATCCAAGTCAAGGAATTTCACAGCTTGGAGACTATATCAGAGGGTTTTTTAGTTCTATATTAGTATGTAGAAAGATGAATAACTCAGTAAGGTTTCTTATCTCCAGTTTCTATTTTTTGTTCCCAGAAAACCTGTAACAGTGCTGGAAGGCTTCCTTCTTTCAGTCCTAGCAAATTCTGTGTCATATCTTTGGGTTTCAGAAAGCAACATTAAGAAGGAGAAACCATCCTTGTGTTTCTCTGGGTTTTGTATGACCTAAGACTAATTTAACATGGTAAATTGAGATAGGTCAGTGCAAAAGTTGCAACATCAGTTTACAAAAAATGTCTGATTTTCTCTACATGTTTATCTTTAATGCCTCCCAACACTGTTTTACCATCCTCTGTCTTTCCTCTTGGAAACTGGAGAGGTAACAGCTGACTTGGTGTGGACTCTGCTGATTGCAGCCGTTCTGTGGTTTTATCTCATGGGATTCAGCTTGAAGTTCTTGGTTGCATCTCTTTTCCCCATTCATGCTGATTCAATATCCTGTCCATTTGAAAATAAATAAATAAGGAAAAGAAAAGTTTCTTCTTGCAGCATGCAAGCCAGATGTTTTTGAGATTGAGGAGGGGCTTTTTAGTGGAGTTTGAGTGGAGTAGATTCTGTCATCCCTCACGGTGCTTATTAAGGATGAAAACATAACCAGAACATTACAGTGCAGAAGGACCAGGAATTTTTTGTCTTGTAACTTCCAGCAGCATTTCTCCAAACAGTTCCTCAGCTTGTTCCTTTTCTTCATATGCTGATTTTTTAGCTGGTCTGGCAGGGCCACCTTCTGCAAGAGAACAAACTGTTGATTGTGGCAAAAGGAGAATGTAAGATATTGCTCCCTTGAATAGCACAACTAGTTCCCCTCTTGTAGCCAGAAAGCAGAAATAGAGGGGTCCAATCTCCTCCTTTTGAAAGATGAGAATCTCCAGCTGTGCACAAGAAAAGTTGCCACTGAGCTCTGTCAGTTCAGGGATTATTGTTGCCCTTAAGAAGGAGATACTTGCCTCTCATTTACCTGTTACTCTTGCCTTCGTCATCTTTCAAGCCCTTCTCATGTATTTTCAGGGGCACCTGCAGTGTTAGTCTTCACCTTCCAAGACATGTCTCAATTGTATCTTTTGTTGATAGCAGTCATCTGAAAAAGGGAAATTTATTTTGTGTGAGAACCTGAAGGTGAGAAAAATGCTTCCATTTAACTTTCAAATAGCTGACACATGTATTCTTAAAAAAAACCAAAACCCTAAACTAAATAAAAATATGTTAGAGTGAAATTATTCCCCTGTTTCCATTCCTTCAAAGAGAGAAATGTGAGAATATCCAAAAATATTCAATGGAGAATAATGACTACAGTTTAAGTTCTGTGGAAGAAATACACATTCAATTGATGTAACATTCCATCAGTAAAAGTGTTGAAGCCAAATGTCTCAACTGGTCTTTAGAGCACATTCCCCTTTCCAACAGTCGTTGAACTGAGGCCTCATGATTGCAGGCTGTGGGGGCAGTGGGCATCAGCCATCTGCCTCAACCTGCAAAACTATTTTTTGAACAATATTTAATCATTAGAAGCGTTTCTTCTGAGATTGTTTAATGAAACCTGATGTTCTGTCTGACCTTCTCAGAGCATAGCACTTCAGTAGCTGTACTTCTAGTTTGTTTTATTAAGGAAATTGTTATTTTTGGTTCACAAATATGTTATCATCTTGACCTTTCCATCTGCTACTCATATCCAGTGGTCTACATTATGCATAGCATTTATTCACTCAGACTGTTCAGCTTGTCTGAATATAGCTGGTATTTTGAAGCACCTTGATGCAAGTTAAACCTTTACTTTAAAGGTTTTACTTTGAAATACTGAATGTTGAAGTTGTCTTTAGCTGAAAACCTGCTGGATAGAAACTGCAGGAATGAAGAGAGATGTCATATTGCTTCACTGTTGAATTGCTGTCTTGATTACATTTCACTTGTGGATTGGGTTATATGACACCTCCTAACCCCCACTGCACAACAAAGTGATATAATTTCCGTAACTACCATTTGAGATTAAAACTGAGGTAAAATATTTAATTTTTAGAGATTAGTGCCAAATCCATTTAGAATCTGAATTTTTATACTTATCATATGTTAATTACCAAATTATCAGCATGACAACTCTGAGGGTACCCTCTCATGTCCTTTAAAACTGCAGTGCAGTGGCAAGTAAGTCAACAAGGTTTGGAAATGCTCTTGGCTGCCTTTCCTACAGGGGAAGACACAGAGGAACATTCCAGCTTTTATTGCCTTTTTTTTTTTCCAAAGCACAAAAAGTACTAAATCTTCATGGAGTGCTCTTCACTGATGGAAATGCCATAAATATGCCATTCTGTACATGTCTGATAAGTATCACATATTGCCTTGCCTGTTCATGTTCTTTTGAATGCCATTTTAAGGGTCCAGTATGAGGAGAACCTTCTTCTCTCTCAAATATTTATGCCATTGTTGAATAATGTTTGTAGTGATTTTTGTGGGTATCATCCAGTATTCCTCTGAATCAGCTGGATGACTGAATTTCCAGCTTCCACCAAGCTTTCCAGTTGTAGGAAGAATTCTGAAAGTGTCATTGTCTGTATCTAACTACACCACATTACACCACAGGTGTTCTGATGAGGGGCACTAGCTGCTTGATTTTCTCTAAATAACTGCAGACAGATGACCACTGTTATCATTTGTACAGTAGTAGCATTCAGGGTGATTCATCATGAACCACTGTGCAGTGCTCTACAGAACAGAAAGCTCTTGGATTTTAACTCCAAAGCTTAAAACCTTGTCTGTCTGTAGGGAAGGCTGTGACTGCAGCTTGTGTGTACACAGGTGAGTTAGCTTTCAGCTAGATAGCTTATTATCTGGGTAGCTTTAATACAGTAGCTGAAGCACAGGGGCAGGAAGTGACATCTCCAAGATTATTTAAAGTCCTAGACAATGGGAAAAACCTCAAATCTTTGGAGTTCCTCTGTAATTCTCCACCTATCAGGCTGCACACATACTGTTTGTTAATTCTACTAGGGTCCAGGTGATTCAATAATAAACATAAGCCCAACTGCATCTGAATTATCCTGCAGCTTTTGAGAGAGGTATTTTCTCCTATGTGCTATACCATGGCTAGAAAATCCTACTAGGTGCACACAATTAGCACTGGGGAACTTGTTGATCTGTATCAACAGGCTTCTGGCATAATAATTTCCTGATAATCTGAGCATGTCTGAAAATGGTATGATACAGTAACATTCAGCAGAGGCAAAGAGAGCGATGTATATTGTGGATGTTCTATCAGTCAATAATATCCTCACTGCTTGATGTGTCAAAAGAAGACAAAGGCTTGACTTTCCCTGGGGTTTCTCATGTGGCAGAGGGAAATGCCTGGTAGTTTTACATGGACTTAGTTATTCAGCAGTGGAAGCTGTGATCAAGAGCTGGCTTCATCTGGTTTCAATCACTCACTTCTCTCTCTGCTGAATGTTCCTATGTTCATGGAATATTTTTCCAACTGTGTTCCTTCGGCATTACCTTTCCAGCCCGCAGCAGCAGGATTGCAGAAATAAAAGACATGCCTTTATCAAAGTAGCTGCTGGAATGAATAAGTTGTTATCAACATTATAGTAGCTTTTGTGGCTACCCTGGCAGCAAACTTGTTCTACTTTTCTTGCAGGGAAGTGCATCTTAACCTTTCCCAGCTCTAGGCTCAGTGAAATTTAAAACAATCTGATCAGTATCTTTAGAATCTTTAGCTAGCTAATATGATTCTGTCTTGGTGATATGAAGTTAAAGGGTGTTTGAACAAAGAATGGAGTAGTGTTCTTTCAAGATATCACATTATAACTTTGCTTTGGGGAAGACATTTGCTTTGTTTTTAGGCAAATAACAGTTATGGTGGAAATTAACCTCTCCTTTATCCCTCTTGTCACCAAGAATTTAAGCAAATCTGTTCCTCATCCCATCCAGATAAAGTCACAAGCAGATTTCAGAATCACAGCATGTGTCAGTAATCAAACAATATAGAGACCAGGGGGCTGGTTTAACTTTAGCAGTTTTGTGCTGGGATTATTAAAATGCGTTGTGATGTTTTTCATGAATGAGAATATCAAAGCTCCTTGTTTTATGTGAAGGAAGCAATGGCACATGTGAGAACACTCTAACCCAAAACTACATTTTAAATAGAAACATTTCCAATATAAAGGCAGTTTAATCTGTATGTGTCTGCTGTGCAGTCCCTTCCTGACTCCAGAAGATAAATGTGCTAAGTCTGTAATTTTTAACTTAGAAGCAGAAGAGGAAGATGACATTGGTGTCTTCTGGAAGATCCAAAATGAAAGCCATGCTTATTTCAAGAGAATTAAATTAGAACTTGAGTATGCAAGTATGTGTACATCTGTTCCTTTAGGTGAGGGTAGCTTCTATTCCTTTGAAGACATGACATTCAAGAGCTGTTCCACCTGGGCTGATCACTGGAGAGAGCCAAAGATTTCCATCATGTTAATTGGGTTCTGCTAGCAAGATGCAAGGGACTTTTATTTGAATTGGCTAATTTTCCAGGATGGACCACTAAACTGAGGAGGCTAAGAGCCTGAGCAAACAACAGCAAAATAATTCCAGTGCCTATCTCAGTGGTTTTAACAGAAGCTTTCTTGCACCGGGTGGATCAGCTTTACAAGTATCTTTCACTACTTATTCCAGCCATGATGCAGAATATTGTATCTTTAAGGTATAAGCACCTCAGACTACTTGCTATTTTTTGGTGATACTTGGTCAAAAGGACACGTACAACTGAACAAAATTCTAGAAAATTTGAATATTGCAAGGTAGATCAACAAAGACATTAGTCTTCAAAGGAATTGCACGCTGTAAAACTAAGAATCCCCTGATAAGAACACCCTCATGGGTATCTACATGTTCAGATCTCATCAGTATTGCAAAGGATATAGGTAATTTTCTGTTGAGAGACCAAATCACAGCATTTTTCCAGTCCCTTAAATAGAAAGTCCCCTAATGCTAAGTTAGAAAAAAAAATTAAAAATACAGTAGAAGATAGTGGGAATAAAATGAATTGGAAATTCTGATGGGAGTTGAAAGTAGTATCAGCTGCAAGTGCATCCAGATAATGTCTGACAAAGGTGTCTTCCTGACATCTGTTCTCTCTCAAAGAGGGCAGGAGCATGTGGAGATCAATGTCAAGTGGAATAAAACAGAACACCTTTTTTCCTTTAAAACACAGGTGGGAAAAGCATCATGCAGAACTTAGTGAACACAGGCCAAAAGCTGAGGTTTTTTTATGGAACAGATATGTCAGCTTACTGAGGTTTTGTTGAAAAGACATGTACAAACACTTGCACCAGCTGGAGTGTGTCGTTGCTAGGGAGTTAGTTTGGATGATTAGCATCCCTTTTGCATCCCTAGTAGTGAGCCACAGCTATTTTGCAAAGCTGCACCCACAAAATTGTTCCTTCTTTTGGTCCTTACTGTCTTGCTTCCACACTACCTGTTCTGCTAGCAAATATTTGGGAAAGTCTTGCAGTTCTTATGTGTGAGTGAGCTGAACATGTGCATGATTCTTTCTGCTTAAGGCTGTCAGTTTTCTGTGAGCAGGCTATAATTTACAGTAAACATGCTATTTGGTCCCTAGCCTAAAACCTGGGGGAGCCAGCTATTCTAATTAGGAAACATGATCAATGTAAAAGAGAAGGTGGAAAAAAACATTTTGGAATGGTTTATACTTAAGATTTAAATCATGGATCATATTGAAGAGAAGAAATGAGACATACTGTGGATTTATAATCCATAAGATGCACACGAGTGAAGTTATGTGTGTGGTACATTGCAGTCAGCTGGACTATGGTGCAGGTCAGAGCTCAACAGCCTCGGCTGTCCACAGCACCTTGATGTGGAGTGCCTATAGCCCTGTTTACCAGTGCCCATGGGAGCCCAGACTGTGTGCAAATACTGATCTTTGCTAAAGACAGTTTTAAGAGTCCTTTAGGAAGAATACTGATATATTGTCTGCTCTCATTGTCTGAACAATAAGAACAGGTCTAGAATAGATTTTACCATGCCTGCTCCCCACTGCATGTGAGTGCACAGTGAGGCAGTATAAACCCAAATTCTTTTTGGAGGGTTCTCTTTCAGTCAGGAAGAATTGTGTGTCTTTATGATCCTTTCTTTCTTTTTTTCCTGTCTAGCAACATTTCATACAGAATATTGCTTATGTGATGTGAGCAAAGCTGAATTTCTTGAGGAGAAGTACAGTGCCCTGTGAATCTGATCTCTATGCCACTTAGACCAAGAAAATCAGCCACTTTCATCCTGCAGATGGGCAGTTTTGTCCTCATTTTAAAGCTGCCTGTAATTCTTGGGTCTAAACAAAAAAGCTTTCATTTTGTTGGGAATTTATCTCACATACTGCTCGCTAAACATATATAAGAGGGTGTTTGGTCACTTGTATATCTTTAATAGCAGTTAAGTGTCAGCAGTAATCTGTTACCATTAAAAGGTATCATTCCTCCTTTTTACTTGAGTTCATGAATATCAGCTCAAGATCATATTCACTAGGGGCTTTTTAGGCAATAAGTGAATAGAAACCTTGTAAAATGCATCTAAGATTGGAGGGTTAATTTTTAACCTGCTGTAGAATAATGTGGTACAAAATCAATTTGGCCCAAACCTGCTTAAGTGAGTAATTAAGGTCACAATTAACCAAATGGGTTCTGAAACCATTGCAGCTATAGACCATTACACTTCTCTTCCAGCACAATGCAAGAAGACAGGCCCCAGCTAAAGCTTTCATCTGGCTATCAATCATCATTACACTGTAAACTGCCAGGGTGAGAGAGGGCAAAGCTTTGAATTCAGAGCTGATGGAAGTTCTATGACCTGGGGGCTTTCTTAAGTTAAAGGCTAATTAACCATAAAAGAGTCAAAGGTCTGCAAGTCTGACACATTAAACGATGTGCCTGCCTCCTTAGGTTCTATTGTATGAGCAAATGTTAATTCTGTTAAGTGTGAACACATCTAAGGCAATCATTGCCTTCTCCCACTCCTCCTGCCCCTTAATTTTATATCTTGGGATTTTCACCATCTATGGGAAGTTAGGTGGAGCTTGGGAAATGTGCTTCTGCTGGAGAAAGTTCTGAGCAATGCAGGCTACATCTGGAAGAGGAATTCCTGACATTCTTCTTTATGAATCAGCTTGGCCAAGTTAATCACATTAGCTTCAGAGAGTATATTTAGTTATCGTAGTCCAGAAAAAACAAGTTCATAGTCTAAACAAGCGTGTTTGAGATTTCATAGACTGTGTGAGGCAGCTGTAAAACCACATGAATCTATATAATAGGTCTATGGATAACAGTGTAAAATGATAGAGAGATATAGATAAAACCTGAAATTTAAAGGTAGCAATAGAATGATATGGCACAATGAAAATCGTGGTTAGACAGATTTAAATTTTGGAGAGTTTGAATGCTTTCTAAATTTGGGGGGTTTTTCTTTATAATTTTTTTTCTAAATATTTTATCCAGACAGGGATAAAATGGTTATCACACAATACTTGCTTTTGGGGCCTCATTCAAATAGAACTCAATTTATTCATGAATGCTCAGGAAATGTTTAATCAGATGAAATATGGTATCAAACCATTAAAACTCAGAAGATGTGTATTTGCCATTGTTATAATTATGTTACCCAAGTACCCACACGTCCCCTGCCCCTTCATTCTAGTGCTTCCACTTACATTGCAACAGTTCATGGAGCCACTCTGCAGACCAGAACTAAAACAGGGTTAAAAGTTTTCAATTTCATCCAATACTTTTCTGTGATGGAATGGGTAATGCTGCAGGGAAAGAAAAAGAGCAGGTGCAGGGGAGGGCAGGAACTTCTTAGGTCAGCTTTGGCACCAGACAAAGCATTTATCTGAGAATATCCTGAGTCTCTCATTGATTTGCCATTAGCGTTTAGCAAGTTCAAGTTCCTGAGGTTGCAGTTCCATTTTATAAATCCTTTCAGAGCTGAGTGTAAGGGGTTCCTGTTCCTGTCCCTGCCAAGCCTGCCTACATCCGTCAGCTGCTTATTCTTGCCACCTGCTAGACACCACAGCCCTTTGGTCATACCAGTGAAATTGTCTGTATAACTGTGATCTAAAGCAATATAAGAAATTACTGGTTTAAAAGAGCAAAAATTGGAAAATCTACAATCTGCAAAAATGAGATAAAAGAACCTCATATCACTTGAGGTGTATTTGCTTTGTTAGATTTTTCCCTTGTGAGAGGGAAAAATATTTCATGAATGTTATGTAACACAAGATCTTCACAATATGCAAATACAAGGTCCCTCACTGTCTTCTGCTTTGATCGCTTTAGGGTATTTCAGCCTGTGAAACAAGTTTTGTGATTCATGCAGTGAATTTAAGAGTATCTTAAACAGCTGGCTTTAGATGAGGGTGACTATATTATAGATGAAGTACATAATTTTGCCAACAATGCTGACTTTTTAAATTGCAGATTATAGTGTGTACATGCATTATCATAAATTTCAGCAGTATACAATCTGACAGCAGAATTCAGACTACATTACTAATGAGACTGTAGAGATGAAGATACAATGACACAACAGGCATAGTTTTCAGGGAGAAATAATATCTTTGATTAAGTTCAGAGAGTTAAGAAAATGGACAAGTTCAGAATTCCATTTTCTTTATCAAACCTGTATACTAGCCATCATGCTGGTTATGACACATCAATCTCACAAAATAAGTGTGAAGGGTGTTAGCACTTGGTTTGAGATTTTGTTAGAAAGATCCTTCCTGTGTTAGGAAAAAATTTTGATGTGTTAGAGGCCAGAGTTTTATGGCCTTTGAGCTTCTACAGTTAATGTTTCTGGAGGAGACCTAAAATTATATCCTGACCATTTAGTGTCAATTAAAGATACCTTAATACCTTTTTCAGGAGGTGTTAGTGCTTGGTTTTGCTTCTATTACACAGTGGGTTACCACTCTGTAGCTTTGGTCAAAAAAAATTACTCCTTTTTTTCTGTCTCCCAAAGTGAATGTATTATCTACCTCTTTCTGATGGGATTGTTAATCTCTTTGGTATGTAGAGTGTTCTCATGCAGCATACTTAGCTTTCTCCAAAGCTTTTTACTTAGTACTGATAGGATTTGCCTGCATTTCAGGGAAGGCATTTTTGTAATGTCCAGTCACCAGGTGCAATCCAGTCCTAATCTTATGGTGATCAAAGAAAGCAACCAGTAGACTGCTTGGAAGGTCCCTCCCCAGTCATTTATCTTTCTTCCACAAGACACAGAAGGAGACCAGGTCTAAAGGGTCTTTTTGGACTGGTCAGTATTGTTTGAATTTAAAGGCTGTATTAAAAGTTGTATCACCAATAAATCTAATTTCTCTGTTAAGTCATGCTGGGACAGATGTCCAGAGACTGCTTTTTGTTCCAATATAATTTTGTATTTTCTTCAGCAGACAAAATAATAAAATAGAGTTTTGAGTGATATTTTGGTAATAAAGATTAATGGAATAGTAAATATTGAAGAAGGCAAGACTCTATTGTGGCGTGACTGTAATCATCTGAGCATGTTGTCTTCCAACAAACAGAATTTTAAGACTTCTGACTAAGAAGGTAAAGTATTCCCACATGCTGTGAGACTCTGCCTTGGAAATTCAGATGAGTGAGATGTTGTTGTAAATAACCATCCCAGCAAGAGCTCTTAGTGCCCCTATTTCCAAGAAGAATATGTAAGAAAGACATTACTGGGAGACAAGCTTAGATGTGAGGTTAGAGAGTTGCAATGCTCAGGTATGTAAGGAAAAATTACACTTCCTCTGGCTGTTTGTTTTTACATGCCCTAAGTAATATGAAATATCAGAATAGATGATCTATCAGCTTCTTAAGGATTCATGTCCAGTAAAACCTGTGAAGCAGCGGCTGCTTCCTCTTCACTATTTATATATGCAAGACTGGATAGCTGCATTCTAAGTCTAGCATGATGGCACTGTGACCCAACTGGCTTCAGAACAGCCACACAGGTGTCAGCCTGAAATAATGCAGTTGTAGTTGCAGTTTGTACAGAAGTTTTGGGATACCTCAGGATGAAAGGCGCTATACAAATGTAGGTCACTTTTATTAAATGCCTTGCAAACCGTTTATAATGCCTTTAAGTATCAGAACAGCCATACCACATCAATAATCCCTGCACATGTGTTTACTTTATTTTAGAGTTTGCCACAGTTCACTATAAATGGCTTAGATATATTCAGTAATTCAGTTATAATGAAATGTGCAAGCCTTCAATAAACGTATGTGTTACAACTGGCCTCTGATGTAAATGCTTTGCCAATTATATGTACATTAGTGATGACTGTAGCAGGCTTGTAAATACTCTTTGTAATTCTTTGGCCTCTATTCTCCCATCCCTTACATAAGCTTTATAGTGGTGTGTAATTCTAGATTCGCAGATCTAAGGCCAGGAGGGACCATTAGGTCATCTGGCCTGTTGGTGCTACAGGCCAAAGAACCTCATCTGATTGCTTGAGCAATGAGTCCAAGAACCTTTTTGTTTGACCAAAGTATATCTTCCGCTCTGCATGTCTGCGTGAAGACCTTGAGACATTAAAAATTAATTAGTGGCCTCAGGGCATTACTCCAGTTGTTAAACATCCTCACAGAATGTATTGGCTTCTTCCCCTACTGTATCCTGCATTATGTCTTTGAGCAGAGCAGAAGATCCAGTAAGGAGGGCACCACCTTAGTTTTGAACCTCAGCTAAGCTCGTTTTAGACTCTGACCTTTATGAAGTTTTGGGGGAAAAAACAAGCTTGAGTTAATTCTTGCTAACTCTTTTTTTTAACAGGCCTCCAGATGTTATCTCAATTTTCTTTCTCATAATGGATAAATTCTTTTCAGAGAAGCTGTGTGAGAGCCATATGTCATTTCAAATTCATTTTGAGCCTTTGAGTACATTTCTGAAAGGACACCTCTCAGAATTTTAAGGCTTATACATCCAGAGGAGATGCCAGATTTTCAAGGACTAGACACCTCTTTAGGTATATTGATGAAATCAATACAGATTTGAAGAATCTAAGTGTGCATAAAGGCTGGTAAATAGGAGCTGAAGAGCTTGAAAAATCCTCTCACTTTGTGCGGATTTATCTTTTGGAAAATACATCTTTATTCTGATTTATGTGGTGCTTGGCAATTCTTTGTACCCACTAGATACTAGACCCACTAAAAAGTCGTTAATGTCCTCCTTTCCACCCATCACCATACAGGTTTCTCACAATCATGATGTTCATACCTTCGGACACCTCATCTGATTGCTGGCATCTTTTTACTCTTCTTGGGTCTATTCTCCTCTGTCAGAAAGCCTATAGTTTTCCACCAGTATGGTTTTTTCATCTGCCAAATTCACAGATACTCTCATTATATGGGGTGGAGGAGGAAGAAGAGGGGGAGTCTGGATCTAAGTGTGGTTTCATGTTTTGGGAAATCTTATTTTACTAAGATTGATTTTGAAGTTTGAGGAGAAGTAAAAATACAGGCTATATCTGAGAGCCAGGCAGAGGAACAAGTGACAGGTAGAAGGTATTCAGCTGGTTGGAGGTTCCTTGGAGTTCTGTGCCAGATCAAGGCACAGTAACGAGGAATTGCAATCTGGTAATTTAAGCAGAAATTGGTCATGGCTGAGAAACCCTAATAATTATTATGTTAATGAAGGAAAAAAGGCAGGAGACGTCTCTATTCTCTTGACATATAGGGATATGCTGATCAGACCTATACCTACAGGAAAACATTGAAATCTCTTTAGAATAAAAATGCAAAATTGAGACAATGTGCATTTTTGATTGCTCTATTAGCACAAAATAAAAATGCACCTGAATTTTAGTGCTTTTATTATTACACTTAGGAACATTTACTTGCTGAAGGTAAAGTGCTTTGAGAAGGAAAACATACTTCCTCACAGGGGTTGCTTCCCATATTTGGAGTATGACTGTTTAAATTGTAGCTCAGCAGAAATATTTTGATTCTGTGGGGCACCAGCAGCTCAGCAACAGTGCTGCCTTTCACATCCAGTTCTTAAGCGTAACAGATCATTTAGACCCTGGGTTGGCTAGGCTCACATAAACCAGGTTTACAAAGAGTTATAAAAGCTTGGCTTTCCTCCTTCCTTCTCTCCCACATTCCAGTTTTTCCCCTTATAATTTTACCACAAGGCAATGCAGTCAAGCTTTTCTTGGATCATACGAATGTAGATCAATAAATATCAGTTGCAGAATGGGAATCTACGCACAGGCATGTGCTAGGAGAATGAAATAGCCATGTTAGTTTAAAGGCACTTCAAAGTTTGTTTTGTTTTATATTTTCAGGGCCCAATGCCTATGTTATATAGGTACTAAGCTGAAGTTGGAGAGGAAGAGGAAAGTTCTTTCTGAAAAAGCAGCATTGCTGGAATGTGCTGTGGAGACTCAGATTTTTTTCAGCTCTAGAGGCATGTATGGTAAGCAAAATGATGTTATCTCTATCTACATGTTATGGAATAACCTACATTTCAGCTGTGATCACATAGTTCTTGTCTACAGATAGATGCAAAGCATCTTATAGGAACAAGATGTTTGGTTCAACAACAGACTGTCAAAATCATTAAGGCAATTGTTTTCTGCCAAACAATTAGACTATGAGTCAGCCTCCACCAGAGACCTTGTCCTCTCCTCCACTCTTATCTCTCTTACAAGAGATAAATGACTTTGTTAGCTCTGAATTGAGAATCAGAGTGATATTCAACCATTTGCAGAACAATACTGAAAGATTAAGAATTATTTAGCAGAAGTTGTATGGGACCATTTCCCAACATTTGTGCCAGCCCTGAGTCATTTTCATCTTCCTACCTTATCTCAAACACAGGAACTAGATCAGTGAGTTTTAGATCAAGACTGTGCTCCATGTAGTGTATGGAGCAACTCAGTTAAAGTCATGATTCTGTCACTTAACTGACCATCACGTATTCCAGGACAGAATTCCTAAAGGGTTACACTTTCTCAATGGATTTAGATCTTTGCATGGAAATTCCTGTGAAAGGCCAGCATAGTTACTTGTCTTTTTGACTATATAATGATGGAGGAATTGCAACAATGAGACCAAAGGCAGAGGCTGCAAGGCATTGCACCTTTGCAATTGCAGTTAACTCCTATGAAGTGCAAAAGGTTGGACTGGCATTGTATAGAAATATGCTGAACCAGCAATGATGATGGCAGCCTATGAAGCTTGGTAAATAGAGAAAATCAAGCATGTGGCTCGGGATGAGCTGTTGTAAAGGCAATTTTTTTCTGCATGAAAAGGTGTTAATTTCATAATGGTTTGCTTTGAAGGAAACAAGGTGCAAGATATAGCAGATAGGAATCATGACAATGAAATTTTACTTGGCCACCTCCTGCAGGCCTGTTGCATGGGTCTAAGCAATCACCTTCCTTTTTTGTGCTGCCATGTCTTAATTTATAGGCTGAGAAATACAAACTCCCAGGGTGTTGTTTTTAATTTCTTTAAAGTTAGAAGCAATCATTGTGTTTATCTCAACCAACTTCCTACATAAAGCCACCATAGAATTCCAGCTACAAATTATCACTCTCTTACAAAGTACTGTGCAATCCCTGGCCAGCTGCAGCTGTATTCATGATGAAGTGAGCGGCCTGCACACTGATATAGCTTCTTTTCATTCACATGGCAAGGAGCAACACACCATGTATGCTTGGACAGAAAGGGATGAGTAATTTCTTTTAGATTTCCTGATATATCTTTCTCACAAAGTATGATAATCAAAATTAATTGTATAATTTTTCATACAGAAAGCAACATCTCTTTTATCAGGAATAAAATTTTCATGAAAAGGCTCTTTTCATTAATTAACAAGCTTTAGTAATATAAAAATGTCATCAAAAAGTATTTTCTCCCTTCTTTTTAGCTTCACTATGAGTAAAAGTATTTTTGCTTGAGATTAAATAGTACATATACAGTCATGTAAGATCTATATTTATATGCAAACATTAATGGCTTTCTATGTGCACATTCATATGTATTTGTAGCAGAATACCAGCTCAAGTCAATCAGGGATAATGTCTCTTGGTCTGTCTCTCTCACACACACACTCTCACACACACACTTTCAAACCCTAAAAATTTAGCACTGCACTGTAAAACTCAGTAAGACAGACCTCATCCTAATCAATGCCAAACTGGCTCTTTAGAGCCCAGCCCTGATGATTTCCATGAGGCCTTCCATATACAGACACCAGAATGTGAGTGTATAAATTAATGCTTAGAGTTAACTCTGTGCAACCAGAGTAGGTGCTTTCAATAAAACTGCTGATTCTGTCATTCTGACCCTTGGTCCATTAATATCAATTCTATGGCACAGTTCCTTGATGAAGCAGAATTGGGAAATCTGGCTTTCAGCTCCAAAGGCGTATGGGAATCTGTTGCTAATAGACAAGTCAACTTCTAGAGATTGCTAAATCTCATGTTGGGGTACCTTGCTTTTTTTAAGTCCAAAAGATGCCTTTGATTTGAAAACCTTCCAACTGCACATAATTTACAAAACAATTTAAGCATTTTTGTTCTTCTGATACATGCCAGTTTGAATAGAGGGTTTCCGAAGAAAGAGGTGCTTAAATTAATTTGAAAATCACATCAGATCCAGCTCCTGTTTTTCCTCTTTATGTTCTGCTTATGCAACAGAGGAGGAACACAGGCTTTATTAGTGTTTTCAAATCATGTGGGGAGTGCTCATCATGTATAGGCCCAGTATAAACCCTCCTGAACCTCATTTTTGTGGTCCCCACTGTAGAGAATGTAGCAATAGTGAGGAGACTCAGACCCACCACAGAGGAGTCTGAGCAACAGAAAGTTGCTGGAGACCAGCAAATGCCTATCCTAGCAGCTGGCAGGCTGGTGTGTCTTGAGTTTGGTCCAAACACAGGTTGGTAGGTTGCAGCTACACCCAATTAGAAGCATAAAATTTCCTTATAAATGATGGACCTCAAAGAATTTTCCAAATGTTAGTCAGTTAAGCATTGTACCACGTTCTGTACTTACCGGTAATGTAAGTAAATATCAATGGATATATTTTAAAAACAGGCAGATTTGAATTCCCTGAAGCTGCTGCAGAAATCTAGGATCAAGCACTATCAGAGCTGAGGAGAGACCTTGGGATTTTTGACAATATGCTGCAGGTATTGGCTATTTTACATCTTTGCCAGAATCCAATAGCAGCAATATGAGAGGCACTACGTCAAACTCTGAGGCAGCCTCTGAGTAACTCCTTTGTTTTTCTCTAGCTGCATCTGTGAAAACATATGCTTGTTCTCTCCATCAGATAAAAATAACAAAATGGGATTAGAGTATTCCATTCTTCATCTCTGTTAGGCAATATAGTACTTGGTAAAAGACATGGAAAAAAATTAAAAGGACACCATGAACACAAAAAGCACATGCACATCTGACAGCACAAGTCCCACAATACAAGGGAATTTATGCAAAACATGGTCTGTTTACACAAGTTAGCAATTAGAAGAGCTGCCATAGAGAGATTTGCAAGGAGCAGTTCCGACTCTGGGCAAAACAGATGTAGTTGCTTTGCTCTGACTTGAGATACAGTGGGAAGGATAATCTGTGTGAATCCTGTACTGAAATGTACAAAATGCTCAGGAGCTTCTACCAGCTGAAATCAATATAAGTAACCAGGGGAAAGATAATTTGAGAGAGCACAGACAAGGTCAAAGGTTGAAAACTCACATTTTTGCCCTTTATATTCCAGTACTGTTACTGACAGAACAGTAAATGCTGCATAAAATCTTAGATGGCAGTAGAACAGATTGAGTGTCCTCCATGTTTTCAGTAGACAGTATTTAGAAATGTCATTACCCTATATCAGACTTCCCAGGCATTTTTTTCAAAAAGTATGTCTATTTATACAAGCACACACCTGCAATCTCTGAAGATATTTTGCTTGATAAAGTCCTCATTAATTATGAATTGACCTGGTTCCATTGACCAATTTATAGCATGTAAGGCTATATTATTTAAACTAAGGTCTTTAAATTAAGATAATTTAAATAAAGATAGAAATTAAATTTGATCCAAAGGAAAACTTGATCCACCTGATCAAAATATATAATTTCCAACAGTTCAGTGAATCACAGGTTTGGGAATTGCTGTGGACATTACTAAGCAAAAGACTTGGCTTGTGATATGGACTTAAAGTTGCTGGTTTATATTTAGTGAAATACAAAAATTTACCAAGTGCATTTAAGTCAGGAAACATAACCCAAACAGAGATTTGGGTATTATTTACACAGAATTTTCCGTGATTTTCTCACAAGCATGAGAAAGCTCCAGTAGAATTAAAAACATCACAAGGCTGAAAAATCAGGTCGACAATTATTCTTTCAGAAGTGTGCATTTCAGAGGGTAAATGTATGATCAGCAATTTCACAAACAGGGATATAGCCACATTTTTATGTTTAATTCACCGAGTAGCACGTTCTGAGTCAATTCTGCTGCATTTACTGTCATGAATTAAACCAAAAATTTTTAAGAATGTTGACTACGAAAACTGGATATGGATAAGCTGGGACCCCAAACCAGAGAAATGACTTAATTTGAATGACATGTCAGTTCGCTGCCTGGCATCACAACAGTTCAGTGATGAAACTATTGGAATACTGTGGCTTTCTCTTTTCATCTTTTGATACGTCTGTATTTGTATGGCAATGTCATGCTGTATTACAGTAGCACTGTAGGAGTCACAGTTAAAACTCAGCCCCTAGTGATAAGAAGCATTTTAGAAAAAGAAAATCATAAAAGCAGTCAATGCTCTGCAGAGCTTACTGTCTATAACCCCAGTTGTACAGCCTGTGGTAACCTCCAACATGCCACTGACATCAGTGGGAAAATTAAAAATGTGTTAGTTCTCATTGCAGTCCATCTTACCTAACCTCTTATGTAAGTAAAATAGAGAGGCCATGTATTTTGCTGAGTAGAGGCAGCAGGGTGAATTGAGACCCCAGAGATGGTTACATGGATCAGTTGTTCAGGATTGTACCAAGCCCTTTTCCTGCCCCATCATGATCAAGTAACTTTCTTGTGGCAGCCACAGTAATTCCCTGCAGGGGGGAGGGATATTAAGAAAGTATGTTTTGAGTCTCTTAATGTAATTTAGCAGCAGGAAACTAGGAAGGAGTGCCAGAACCATGTGAATAGCCTGTTCTTTGTGCAGCACTTGCAAATGCTCCACCTAGGCCACAGCAGGGCAATTGCTGCTTCGTATGAATTTATTACCAAGAAGTGTTTGTCTACAAGTACGTTCCACACCTGATTTAAGGCTTTTCATTTACATGTGACTTATGTAATAGTAAATTCACAGTTTAAATGTGGTTAATGAAAATTAGTATTTTATTCACTGGAAACAATTTCATGCCAAAAGTGTTTCTCCCCCCAAGGCCAAGTAAATCTGTTAGGTGACAGTGTTGTCAACACCTCTTAGCACTGCATGTAGTACATAGCACTTTTTTGCACCTGAGTACTGTGGAAGAGTTGTTGTTATAGTTCTGTGGTAATCCAGCCATGAAAACATTTCACTGTAATAAATATTCACTTAGGCCAAGTCCTTAAGGATTAAAAATAACTATTTAAGCATAGTGAAGAGATGGTATCTGTATTGAAGAACTTGTGTTAAGGAAACGATCTAGATTGATGATATCCAAAGGCACAGAGAGCAAATATGACCTATATCAGGTCATGCCATTATTCAGTGGATGTTTCATTCCACAGTGAGAGTAAGTCAGCTATTTAATCATGTTGTTTCTTCCCTCTGTCATATTGGTTACGTGAATATATTGACAATATTTGGTTACAGAAAATTAGTGAAGAAGTTTAGGTTGCAAGTACCAAATGATGCATGGTTAAGAAAACACCCTACTACCACAACAACAAACCCCCCAGTCCTCACTTGTGCACTTAAAAAAAAAAAGTTAGAGATATCAAGATAATTTTACCCATCTGTTCCCTTCCAATAAAACACATCAGGGATGAATTTATTCAATTTGTCCTCAATTTGCTAAGCTCATTAATTTTCTCTTGTTTTACTCTCTGTTAACTGAGAAACAGCAGCCTCTTCGCAATAGGCATTAGAAGCAGGAAATCTCAGGGTATGTTTCTAATTGCCAGAGTTTCTTTCCCTCTTTCTGCTGTTTCTGTTCTTAAGGAAGAACAAGGGGGTTCATGAGGTGCCACTAGGGAAACAGAAAAGAGTATCAAGGTCAGGGTGAAAACCACACATGAAGCAGGAAGAGATGCTTGCAGTTAGGTTCCTGACCTTTGTATTTTTTTTTTCTCATTGTCCAGGAGAGGGAGGAAGGGGGTTAGAGGAGGAGAGATAGGAAGTTAACATTAAAGCAGATGTATGCATAACCCCTGTTAGAAAACACCAGAGAGTTAGGAAGCTCATGCCAAAGCTGCTAAAAATTGTAGGGTTCTTACTGCTGAACATCTGGGAAAAGCAGATGCATGTCTGGTCTTTGTTCCCAAACAGCTTAGGAAGTTCTGACAGGTAGATGTCAAAGTCCAGGTCTCAGAAAGAGAACTGAGCAGTAGAAAATAACTGAAATATGTTTGGTTATTAAAAAAAAAAATCACTTAAAGCAAAACAATAACTTTATAGCTGGAAAACCAAAGTTCTTACCAAATATAGCAATTTAAGATGTTCATAAAATCTGGCCTTAATGAGTCTTGAAATTCTCATTAAGATAGAATCATAGAATTATTTAGGTTGGAAAGGCCTTTAAGACAGTTCTCTTTGTGTTCTGACTTGGATATAGTAATGTACATGTTCTGCTCCACAAATACACAAATGGGAAACTGTGACCATGTCAGAGTGCCAATCAATTTCATCTGTGCTTGCTGAGGTCTCAAGCATTTCAGTTTAGGCACATTCCCGAAGAACATGGAATCCTTTCCAGTGCCTTGGGGAACACTTTTAGTGCATCACTACAAACTGAGATGGTAAAAATCTGATACAAAAATCGAGCAGAATCTTTGCCTGTTTCATTATATTTGGAATTGCATAACATTTTTTAGTACTCTTAAGACAAGACTATAAAACTCAGTGATCACTGCGACCAAAAGATGCCTGTAGATTGAATATAAAACTTGTGAATGTTTTCTGTGAGGTTGGAAAGAATGAGAAGTCTTTTTGAGCGGTGCACCAGAAAAGTTGCTACACTAGGTGTCAAGGTGATCTTCCTCACCTCCATATTTAAACTGCCCATCACATGGTCACTTAAATTATACTCTGAGCCACACCTCCAGTAATATTAAAAAATGCCAAGAAGCTACAAACCAGACTTCAGCTGAGTATAAAACTAACACTGTGAATTGCAGCAACTTAATTTTTCCAAACACAATCAGCAGAAGAGGAGTAAGTAAAATGATGAGTGGAAAGAATAGTTAAAATATTGGTATTCTGACTGTGAGTAGCTGTTCACCTACCAGCTTATTCTATATACAGTTAAGACACTCCAGAACTTAGATGTCTTTTGAGACTATGTATGATATTCTCTGGTGTTTTGCACAAGTAAAAGTATTTAAAGTCTGTTTCTAAGACTTTTAACTTCGTAATATCCGAGATGGTGACTCTTCTGTGTGTCAGGGAGCTCGCAATGGTCATCTATGAATAGAAGAAACAGAGTTCCTGGGAATTCCAGTTTATGTCTAGATGGGATGCTGTTTGCACCAGTGAGGAGTCAGATAATTTGACCAGGCTTTATTTGTCTTTATTTTATGTGACATTGAAGGGATATTAGTGAAAATGGATTCAATTTCTTGTATAGCAATGATAAAGCATTATTGTCTCTACTGGATGATAAGAAGCTGTGAGAATTCACCAAATGTGCCTGCAATTCATACTTACTTAGACTATTTGAAGTTTGGTGTGATTGGGTGCTGAAAACATTAAAATTTTTTTATTGAAGGGAAATAAAATAAAATGCAGAAAAAACCTAATAAGTTTTGTTTTTGTAAGCACTTTTAAGGGTAATGATTCTGTTTGAGATATTGCTGAGCATTCTGGGGGGAGCTGGTGTCAGGTCATCTTTTCTAAACGAGGCAGAGGACATCCAGGGGTTTCTTGTTGACATCAGAAGAGCCAGAAGCCTGGCTGATGGATTTCTGGGAGCTTCCCATTCAGTCAACAACACAATAATAGCTGCATCTAGACTTTCAGAGCATGAAGCCCTTCTCAAAACAGGAATTTTCCTGAATTCTGGGCTTTACCAGGTCTGAAGATCAGAACATGATTTGCAAGCAGAGAGGAATGGACCAACTGTGGTATTTCATCATATTGTATACTCATCTAGGGAATTGCCAAGACTAAAACAATTGCTTACTCTTACTTACTGTAAGAACTTCCTTAAGATCTACAGATATCGATGATCCATTATTCCTTTGCAAATTTATTCTTTGTCCATTTTCCAGCTTCCAATGATGTTCTTTGTTTATGCAAATGCCTTAGTGCTTCCATTTTCTGTACACCTTCAAATATTTAAATTTTGTTCTAGTGCAGATATAAATGAATTTGTAAAATATTGTAATTCATCCCAAAATGGGATATTTTTTTTCCTCATTAAAGGTCTGTTTATATGCTTCTTGTTCTAAACTGCCTTCAACTTCCATTTAAAACTTCCATCAATGTTAGTATAGATTCAAAGAAAATAAGTCTGCTAAAAAATGAATAACTGTATTTTTTTGGTTGGGAGTTTCTTAATTTTTATTTATAAAAGATCAATGTCTGTAGACAAAGATAAGTTACCTATAAGCATCTGCATAAAGCTAATTAGTCTTGAACCAAAGACATAAAGATTGGATAAACACTTGGTGGTTTCTTTTAACTGTAGTCTGAAAATTATATTCCTATGTCTTATAGAAATCTTTGTTAACAGTAAAGGGAATACTTGGGATCCATGTCTACAGCTGGAAAACTTTCAGACATTGCCATTTTTACTAATGGTGCCCAAGGCCAGCAAAGATAGTTTAAAAA
Organism: Sterrhoptilus dennistouni; assembly: GCA_013397095.1. Classification (NCBI taxonomy): domain Eukaryota; kingdom Metazoa; phylum Chordata; class Aves; order Passeriformes; family Zosteropidae; genus Sterrhoptilus; species Sterrhoptilus dennistouni. Next base: position 2,700,161 of record VWZU01012032.1, read on the forward strand.
ACGGTCCCTGAAGGCTTCATCTCATAAACATTGCCAGGAAGTGTTCCTCAGCACCAGAACTGTTCTCTGTGCTAGTGGATTTTTACAAAAGTTCTTGGAATAGTTTTGCTTCCGTCACCTGGAGTTCTCCTACACAAGTCATGAGTGGTTTAAGAGTTGGCAGTTAGCAATGAAGAGTTCAGATGTGGCCATCCTGTTACAGGGTAAATTAAAGTAGTAGCATGGAATAGGACTGTTGAGAGTTCTACCAAAGAACTCACTCAGATATGTGTTAGACCTCTTAGACAAACCACACACTGGCTCAATCTCAGCAGCAGCAAGTTTACCTGAGAGGCAGTTTAGGGAAATCTATTGCGCCTACAGTTCTAGAGAGCAGGCTGGCAAAGCACCAAAGACCATGGTCTGGGTCATTGTGAGGTATCCACCAACCTCACTTTCACTGACTTGCCGCCTGACCTTGTCTGTGGCCTTCAAAGTCTGCAAGATAATCTTACTGTGATGAGCATACAGCTGAGATGTTTTTGATTCACTTTCCTAAAGGTGAAAGTTCTTATTTACTCACAGAAAACTCACATTTACGGAGTTCTGTAGCATTTCCTCTGCAGAGCCTTGCCAGCATCACTTAAACTGGGATAACTGCTTCTAGAGTAATAAAGCCTGATTTAGTTTCCATGACTGATTCACTGGCAGATATCTTGATGCAGAACAATCAGTTATGCTACCTAAAATGATGATATTTTTTAGTCAGTTGGAAACTCAGCATCTGGTGCAGAAATTAATATATTAGGATAAGGCCACCTAGGGGCAGCCCCTGCTCCTTGCTTGTGTTCACCCTTAGTCTGAAGAGAACTCTGTTCCACTGCTGGTCCTTTAAGTCACCATGTTGCTCAGTGTTAAGATTTAGCACTAAATGAAAGTTTAGCGTAATTTCTGGCAGTGAAACAAACGAGATCTGGTGGGAGAGGAGGGAGAACATGTATCTCCTCCTATACTCAGTATCACAAAGCAGCTACCTGGGAGGTGGCTGAGTGACCTTCTGCCATCAGAAGCTCTGCACTGCTGAGGTGAAAGAAATTAGAAGTTCTGACTTTCAAAATGTACAGTTAGAAATGTGTGTGCACAGAATTCAGTGAAGAAGAAAGAGAGTTATGGTCAGCTGTTAGCTGCTTAAAGCCAAGAAAGTCCTTGCTACTCTATTGGAATTTCACTGGAAAGGCAGCACTGGAAGATAAGAAAAGTGCCAATTGGAAAGGAAAAGGAACAAAAAATTTGCTATGAAGCAGTGCAAGAGAGCAAGCGAGCTTGCCAGAGAGGATAAAATAGGGAGATGACAGGGAATGGTGACTACTGGAATAACTAGAAATGGCCATTGCATGAATGACCCATATGGTAGAGACCAGTAAAGACATGCCGTGCATTCTCACGAGCAGCTGTCAGTAGCACCCAGTAGAAAATACAGCTAAATGAACTGTTAACTTCATGCTAGTGACAAGTGCTCAGACCTCAGACCGCCTGGAACTTTTCTGGCAAAGGGCACTGATTGGCTCCCAGGCTGCTGCTGACAGTAAGGAGGCCAAGGACTGAATGCTCCTTTCCCTCTTGGGGTGGTCTTGCTGGTCTGAGGCAGCTGTGTGTGTGGCAGAGACCCTCTCCCTGCCACGGCTTGTCTTGTACCTATTCTGCAGACAGAAGGCCTCTGTCTGCAGACTTGTTAAACTGGCATCTTCTAGCAGCAGTAGAGTCATTAAAAGAAACATGTAGGAAGGGAGAGTTTATTTTGCTGATGCTCTTTATTTTAATCATACAAAGAAAATGACAATTTTTATATAGAAGCCATTAGGGATGCAGGAGGCGTCGGTTCCTAGCTCTGGGGTTCTTTCTTTTAAACAGACTGTGGCAATGCAAATACAGCCCGTCATGATATTTATATCTTTAATTCTTGCATTCACCACATTACTAACACACTGATGGGTCCCTTGTTCTTCATTTGTCTATTTCCTTAAACTTTCTGCCCCCTTTTTTATTATTATTATTTTTTCTGTCATGTGTGCAGTTCTTGAAGGTCAATCAGACGTCACGGATAGAGCCATTCTGTTCATGGGCTCGCAAGCAACTTGTTTATGAATGAAGAAGGCTTTGTGAACTTCCAGGGACATGCTGAGCTTTTTTATAAAACTACCAGTGGGACAAGGAGCTTGGGAAAGTAAGGCCTCTTACGGATACAGAAAACGGGGGCATTCTGCCAAAAAACCTGGGCCGACATTCCAGTTTGTCAGAATCCTGTCCAAGTGACAAGTTTCTAGAAAACAGATCAGGTATCTGCAAGTCCAGGGCTCAAGCTGACCATATGTGAGCGCAGGGCACTATGTATGCTAGGACACTGCCATAGCACATGCTTAAAATTTGACCCTTAAAGTGTCATAACATGAACAGATCAGGAATACCAGAGCTCCATGGAATGGAAAACAGAAGGATAGACACACCTTAAAGAAAAAAAGACATAACTCTTGGGAGTGTACTACTACTTTTGTAGAGCCAAAGCATGCAACTGATTCTTAAATATTTTAGGGATCAGTAGAACAATTAGAAACAATTGGTTTGAATATCTTGGATTCTGTGGCCTCTTACATTTATAGGACTCCTACTGCATTTAGCTGGGGAAAGAGAAGAGGAACCAGCAGACTCTTTTACCTGGCCTAAATTTGCTTTTCTTTAATTTAAAATTAAGGTGCCAACACAGTTGAAGCCAGCTGCATGTTGTTTACTGGAATTTTCGTTGTTGTGCTCATTCCGGTTCCTACAGGGAAATATTGATCTCCTTCCTGAGAGCAGCTCTAGGAGCACTCAGCAAAGTAAGAAAGAGGTGGGGAAGCAGAGGTCTGAGCCAAGCCTCAGCATCCTTCCACGACAATTGCCTCTGCAACCCCTGGAGATTACATGTATTCTTCTTCCTAATGTCTTTGGCAATGTTTTTAAACAACGGTAATAAGGACAACACCTGAATAAAACAAGCCAGTAATGCCTAAAGCTCAACCCACCAAACAGCCAGAGTAGTCTGAGGATGCTCGCTGACATGAAAGGAACAGTGATTTGTGGAAAATTTGGTTACAGGTACTTCTTGCTTGTTTATTATCACTCCAAGAGTCAGATTTGCTCTAGCTTCCCTTTCCCGTATCATCATCCTCCTCATCATCATCATCACAATCACATCATCATCACTTTTCTCCTTCATGGTCCCCATTTCCTTGTCCACATGCCCTTGTCTCTTGTGGTATTTCTAGTTCCATGCATGATTTTCTCTTTTTGTTTCAGTCAGGCTATTTTCATGTGTTGATGTGGCAGTTCATGGACATGGTTTAGAGTTGGGATTGGCAGATTTAGGTTTATGATTGAGCTTGCTGATCTTTAGGTTTATGATTGAGCTTGTTGATCTAAATGATTCTATAGTTTTATAAGTCTGTAATTCTATGTCCCATGAGATCTGGGAACAATTAAGCCCTGTAGATAAAAGGGGAATGTTTTCCTTAATCTTAGATTTGATGTTTTATTAAGCATCGAATTATTGTTTTAGTATATAAATCAGCAATTTTGGCTAGCTCCTGAACCCCTCATTTGAAATATACTCATCACAGCTCTACCTCATTGTGTACAGGCAAACATCCATTTTTGCCTCCAATGACTTTGGGTTCGGCCAACTTTTAATTGGTTTTAGGGAGAAACATAAGCATCATCTCTGACATGAGAAACTCAGTGTATTTCAAAAGTATTTTCAGCAGAACCTTCTGAAAAAAGAGTTGTAAGAGTATATTTAACATGCACAAAACAATATCTCTCACTAATTTCATAGTTGGAAACTTCTAATCTTTTGCAGTGCAATGTGCAAAATAATAACTCTCTGTGAAACCTCACTGGCACCCATTTAACAACTCCAGTTGGCCTTAAGGTGAGATCTGAATTGTGGAGTGACAATTTTGTATTTTGTGCCTTATCTGATACCAAAGTTTCTCTTGCTGCAAAGGTTCAGCCTTATGACTCTGATGCTGAGAATTCCTTCTACTCTGAAACTTCCCATATAAGGATTTAATAAAGAAAGAGGATTTTTATTTATGCCAAAATCTGTTTTGCTGTTTGGAAGCCATTAGAAAATGTCATGGTCACTAATTGATTCAATATTTTTTGACAAAATATTGACATGATTGAGACCTTGCTGTTTTTCATAGACAAAGTCAGCACCACAGTTTGTTTTCATTCTTTACAGAGGCTTTGCAGCACATGTGATAAAACCCCTTCTTCCTCTGCTTATCTCCTATGAGCTTAAAGTACAGATGGCAGAGTTTTCTTAGGCACGTGCATAGATTGAGATGGGGCAGGGTCTAATAATCCTAGTAATCACACAAGCCTTTCCTTGCTTCCATTTCTGTCAGCTCCCACTCAGATCCTGGCTTTAAAACTCCTTGACTGGTGAGCTTTCCAGTGCACTGAATTGTCTGTCTCCATGCCTTATAAGGGGCAGAAGGATGTTCAGCCCATCTTGCAGTAGCCAGAGCAGGAAGTTCTCCTGCCAGCTATAAAGCAACTAAAAGCCTTCGGTATTGTAGTAGGAGGCCTAAGCTTTCCCTAGCTACACACACAAGGTCCTTGGAAGTTTTAGGGCCACTCACCTAGAGCAGCTGCTGACAGTAGCAGTAATAAGCCTGCAGCAGTTCCTGTTACTGTAGGAGGAGCATGATAGAGAGGCAGTGAGCCTCTACAAAAGCCTGTATTGTGCTACCCACAATAAACACCTCTGCCTGTGATTAAGATTTGGTCATCAAGCACTCACTCAATACAATTTGCTGTAGGTTGGAGAATAGTGGTCTAGACCTGAGGGCTGTGGGTCAGAGTCAAGCAAGACACTTAAGTGATGCCCATTTACAGAAAATGGAAGATGTCACGCAGAATGTTATCCTGGTGCTGAGGGGAAGAAGTGCCCTGATGGGACTTTGCAGAAGGCAAAAGAGAAAGAACATGAAAGGTTGCCTAAGCCAAATATTTCCCAATTCCAATTTGGAAACAAGTATTCTTTAAGTCCACAAATCGCTTCCACACTTGAGAAATATCAAGTTTCTGTCAGAATGGTCTCACTCAATTTATGTTCTCCAACTCACAAAAAAGACTCATCTTGCCATCCCAGTCTTGTTGCTTCCCTTCTTGTTCCTTGCTTTGCTCAAAGTACTTCTCCTCTTTTTTTCCTGCCTGATTTTCCTGCCTCATGCTCCTAGAATTCTGTCTATCTTTAGTTACTTGTTCAGAGCTCTGTCTTCTTTACCATTTCTCAATCTCCAAGGTGTTTTTTGCACTTTCTTCTGGTAGTAGATTGGTAAGGAATTTGCAAAAAGCTTTTTGGAAATCATGTCCTATTTTTTTCTGATTATCTCTCGTCCACAGAGATTCATGCTTTATTTGGAAGTGTTGGTAATTTAAATATATTTTTAGAAATAGTTATTCTTATAAGGCAGGAATTTATTTTATATATGGAGGGGCTGCACTATATCTACATTGTCATGCTATCTTTGGGTAAGGCTTTGACCCAGTTGTCCACATAAAGTAGATATTAATTCTTATTCCAGTTCTGGTCTGAAGTGACCCACTGACTGTAAATTAACTAAGAGCTTGGACACAAACTGACACATGATTATTATTTGTTCAGTATTCTGACAGACAATTCACACAAACCAGAAAAAGAACTGCAAACTCAAGCTGAGCTACCAAGAACCAGCTAGGTGTAGCTGTAAGATCTCAGACTTGTAAACTTCAAAAGGCAATGAACAAGGAAAGGCCTGGCAAAAGTTTAGGGAAGAAGTTAGTGGAAATATATTGGACACTTCTTTGAAAGTAGGAATCAAGACTCAACACAGTAAAAATTGTATAGCAGATGATTGATCTTAAGAACTCATTGGTACAGATGTTGTGGAGACTGAAAGTTTACTAGGTTTTCAGAAACAGTTAGATGAATGTGAACATCCAGGGCAAATTATGAGGAATATGAAATTATTATGCTTTGTAGAATAAGCCAACTGTAATAGCAAGTTCTCTTCAATTTGCAATTGCCTTTTGCTGTCAAAGAAAAGCTGGTTACTCTGCTCTGATCATTCCTTTCCTGCATTCTTTCTTTTTGGCATACAGTACTTCAAGCAGGACCAGAGATACTGTGATTTCTGTGGACTCCCAGATGAGACTTTAAGACAACTGTGACTTCTTGAGGAATGAAGCTATATAATCTTATCTGGAGAGTCCCATGTCAATACCATAATTTATATTGTATATGGCATGTTTTGTTCACAGCACTGGGAAACATTCCAGCATTTTTTTATACCAAACCAATATTCCACAGAGCTCCACCATACAAGCAATTGTTATTTTTATGTAGTCACAATTGAAAGGACAGTAAATTTTGCACTTAAAAAAAGAGAAAATGTATCTATGTATATATATGGTAAAATTCTAGAATACCAATCTTATAACAATAGGAGAATTTACTGAATGGATCGTGCCATCCTGCATTTTTGAGCCCTCTACTTTTACGTGATCTGCATGAATAAAAAACGTCTTTTCTTTGGATGTCTAATCACATGTATAAACTGCCATAAAGAACAGTCTTGAAGAAATTGGGGGCCTGTGGGGTAGCAGAATTAAAGCCAGGACTTATTTCTCAAAGATTTTACCTATGTAAGTCTTCTGACATGGTATACTTACTGTGCTTCTTGGATGCAGCAGTAATATGCCTCTTCCTCTTGTAAAAAGGTGTGATCAGGCAGCTGCTACTGCAGAAGCATTGTGCCTTAGCCATGTCCTGTTGAGCTACAAATAATATACTGAAAAAAAAGTTCACAAAAGTCTTCAAAAAGCTGTTTGGAAATGAAGACAGATTAGTTTCCACATTGAGACTTCAGTGAAAGCATACTCAATTTATTTGAATGGAATATAAAGGAGTCTTGCTTTTTTATTCGATATTTCCATCTCTGTATGAGTCAGAGGCCACATTATCCCAGGTGTCCAATGGCTTTTCCATACCAGCACCATATTACTGAGTCAACAGGTGGTCTAGAAGCTCAGATAGTGCTGCTAGCTTGGCTACACAAACAGTGAATTATAACACTCTGTGATATTGATGGTACAACTTACATAGTGTATTAAAGTTTGCAGGAGACAATACCAGTCATGTCACTGGAGATCCGAATCAGAACAAAGGATTTGAACACAATTCCTGGGAAATTCTCAAAAGCAGAGGTATTATTTTGATAGCAGTGATATTCTTTAGGGGTAGGGGGATTTCAACATGTAGGATAAGGCATGTGGAAAAAACAATCCTGAAGTCTTGGAAATAAGCATTTTCTAGATCTGGAGAATATATTAGATTAGTAGTTCCTATTAAACACTTAGGCAGTCACAACTGTTACTGAGTTGCCATTAAGTTAATGGGAACTTTGGTTAGTTTGAAAGATCTTATCTTGAACTCAGTGTATGACCTATGAAAAATGTTGGGCTTGGTCCTACTCTTTGGATAACCATTAAATAAAATAATTTTTATCTATAACATGTTGGCACTATACAGCATTTTGCTGGACTTTTTGTTCTTAAATACTTAAATCCCTAAATCAAGAATTGCTCCAGTCATTTGGATAGTGCATGATAAAAACTGTCAGGATTCAGAAGGCTATTGGCAGAAACAGATGAAGGAAACATCAAGAAATCATTCTTAATTTTCCAACACCCGAAATCAGAGTTGGATGAAAAGTTCCCTTCTTATTGCCCGTAAGTACTTTCTGTAATTGGCAAAATTGCCTGTTATTGTTTGAGTGTGTTTGGATCTCCTGTGGTAGGTTTTATGTGTTTGAGAATTGACTGGAAAGAAAAGCAGTGGTTTCCCAAGTCACTGTTCCATTCACACAGACTGCGCTGGAGGTATGAGATTAACAGGGTCTAACATGAATGGAGCTCCTTCTCTCTCAGGCCTATTGGAAAACAAAACACAAACCGGCATACATTTGAGGAACTGTGAGTTGACTTTGGAGAGCACTGGTATTTTTACACGATAACAGTCTATTGGATTCCCTCATAAGTCTTTCAGTTCTTCATTACATAAGGACTTTTCCTGAACTGCAGGGCAGAGAGCAGCATGTATGTAATCGCTGTTTCACACTAATACATCACATGTGCTTTGGATTTCAAACATCAATATTTGTAGGAACATACAGTAGGGCTCTTTCTATGAGCAGGGACTGGATTCTCACACTTACCACCCTTCACGGACTCTTCATAATTCACTGAGCATGGGCTTTGCTTTTTCTTTATTTAAATTTTGTACTTAAAAGTGCCCCTTTATTTAAGTACCATAGAACCCTTCAGTAATATTCCCAACATGACATTTACAAGAAGAGACTTTCTTACACCTGGATATTGCTGTACAATCTTTATTTCTCTCCTAAGACAATTGTTTTAATTTATCTTATCTGCCAGGTTTTCATGAGATGAGAACTTGCATCAGTTTCAATGGTAACATTGATTACAGCAGCCAAAGGGTTAGCCTAATCAGGTTGTTGTTGTACCTTAGACAGAGAAACGTGTAGCAATATTTTTAGAAATGTCCTTTTATTATCTGGTTGACTTGTTTGAAATAATTCTTGTTGTTGACTGATTCTGTAATATTACAGAGGAAAGTAATAACCAACCACTATCTCACAGACTGTAGGAGATCAAGGCACAGAAAGAATTGACAGGTCCTGATTGAATGCACAATTTAAGTGTGAAGCCTCCTGGTACCTGGTGGGTCAATGTAGACATTTTAGAATGGGAATCAAAACAACTAGTGCTAAGAGCTGGAAGTCACACAGAGTAACCAACTGGAAGTGTTAAGCACAGAGCTCTCTCTGAAACAGGTTTTTATTCTAGACAGCACCTTATCTCCTGTCCGTCCGTCCATCCATCCATCCATCCATCCATCCATCCATCCATCCATCCATGCCATGAATCAGCTCTTGAATATAGGCACCTACAAGTCTTTCTGCAGAGAACTGAGCAGGGCTCATTGTCCTGCAAGCAAAGCAGGACACACCACTTACATGAGAACAAAGTAACTGTTAATTTCCCCCAGAAAGGAGGACAGCTGAATTTGGTGCCTCCCCATGCCATGCTGAAGCCTAAGGGAATTCAGCACATCAGTTAATAATGAGGCTATGTATTACTGTGAGGGGAACTCACTTTTGACCCCTGAAGAAACTTTCCAATTGCATTCAGACTTCACCAAACATCTAAATGTGATCAATTAAGTTATAAAAGAACTACATTCTTCCTTTAGTAACACCATGGCAAAACGAACCCTCTTATTACAATTGCACGACAGATGTTGGCCTTGTACGTCTCAATTATTTCACCTGCTTGCGTTGCAGGCTCCAAAGATCTCAGTGGAAGAAAGTGTCCTGGTTCTAAATATGCTGCTTGCATTTATCCACAGCTAATCTGTAAAGAAATAATAAAACCCTAGAAAGTAGCATTCTGAGAGAGAATTGCACTCATTTTCTTTTGCATGCTCACAATGAAATGCTTCTGAGTGCTCATAACAGCAGACGGCTTCTGTTAGCTGCCTTTTGCCTGCTGAGTTAAACAGAAAGAAAAATGTTAATGGTCAGAGCTTGTCAGCAGTACATTGCCATTCACGTTTAGTCACACTTCACCATTGTTTTGTGTAGTTGTTAGGTTACAGATATTTTTAGGGTCAAAAGGGGAGTGGATTCATCCCTCTGGAAACTTTATTAAAGTTTCAACTCGTGTAAGTCCTGCAATACCCACAAAAATCAGTTCACTGACTTCTCAATTTTCGAATCAACAGTAAATGTGAGAAATGCTTATAACTTCTGAATAATCTCCATGCAATGCTTTCTACCCCTTTGATAAATCTTTGATAAATGCTTCCAGTGTAGCAAAATAATATGTTCTTACTTTGTCAACTTTTTCATCAAGAGATCTCAAACTGTTGTAGCTCAGATGCTGACTAATCTGAAGGAAAAGATTACAAACAGACAGACACAAATGAGCAGACAAAGCTCAGTCACAGGGTTAAATATATCTGAGTTTAATTCCATTCCTTCTGTGAAAATGGATGATTCACTTGGTTTTCCCAAGTCTGGATGTAAATGAAGTGAATACAGGTTTCGTCTGTGCATCTTGTGTATTTGTACTGCAGGAACCTGGAAGCAGAAAAACCACTTGCTATGTCTTCAGAAGATAAGTTGGTAGAACTGGGTGCATTTTCTGATTTTTTATTTGTTATGGAGGATATAGTGATGATTCAGAATTAAGTGAATGCCATTCTGTAAGTCTGACTCACAATTTTACACTCTTTATGTGAGGGCAAAATTTGCTTTCTTCTATAAATCCAGTTTTTACTGGCATCTCTACTAAAGGACTTTCCTTCTTACTCTGTTGGGTTTCAAATGTGACATTGGTGGGCTGAAGGCAGCTGAGAATTTTACCAAATTTGAAGTAATTTGAACAAACTGTTTCAAAGTTGCAGTACTTGGTGAGGGAGAGAAAAGGGTATTTTATGACATTTCTCCAGTGCTTCAGTAAGCAGCTGGTTCAGCCATGGAGGTTACAGGCAGAACAGTCAGGGGTAGGGCAGAGAGGATACTGTGGCAGGGATGGTGAGGATGACCTCTCCAAGCACACAAAGATTCAGTGACCAAAAGGGATCTTTACTTGAATTTACTTTCCATTCCTGACTGGGAGAATACGTATAGTGTTGTCAAATCCCCGAATCAGAAATCAAACTGCACAAAATCATGACATTGGCTTTTTACAACAAGCAAAAGAACTACAGTGCTTTTGAGCATAAGTTTGGCATTTATTTTCTTAGCATCTTGATCTTCTGAAAATAATGAGTTTTCTTCCTGCAAGAGTCATAAAAGCCATTCAGATTTTTTAAGTCCTGTCTTGGATATACTTTTGCTGTTCTTGTTTTATGGCCCAGTATGAAATGCAGCAATTGATGGCATTCACCTGAAAGTGCAGTTTGCTTTTGAAGGTACCTTGTGTTATTATCACTGCCACTTTGAAACAAAAAAGGTTTTTAGAGGTTAAATTGCTCCTGATGGTAGGCAGGTAAAGAACAGAGGAAGCCATTACCCAGGTTTCTCTTGCCATAACTGGGAGAGGTGAGGTGTGTGTGGTGTAAGAGCTTAGATCCAGGGAGGGTGTGTGTGTTTTTATAAGGTAAGAAAGAGACATGAGGACGGAATTTTAGATCCAAACATTTCTGTGCCTATAGGTGGTATGAATGAAAATCCTTAAAAGATGCTGTTGGCATAAGCCTTTGCTCTACAGTGGCTCGTATTAAGGGAATGGTAAAATGTAGCTTTTCCTGTCTCAGAGTAATCAGTGCCTTAAATCACATTTTTCCTGTATATCTGAATCAAAAAGCATTTCAATATATGGGAAATAACTTTAGTATCAGCAACAGTTGTTTGCTGTTGAATGCTTTTAATGTCTTAATGTCTTAATGAAAGACATTAAGTTGTAGGGAGCGAGATATCCTAATTAATTGTCTGGTTTTGAAATTTACCCATCAAATGTGGAATCAATGAGCTGGTACTTCATTGAGCTGCATTAATCTTTACTATAAGCTTAACAAAAGCCCATTTAATAAAGAGTGTGTGAGAACAGAAGCAGGGTGCCTCCATCTCCAGACAATTGTGTACAAAGGCTCTGCACAGCGCTGGGTATAGTGAGCTGCTTGGCACTGCTGCAGGTTTACCCTGGCCATCACACTCCCTGGCCTCTATTCTGCACCTCCTGCCCATGAGCCATTTCATAAGCCTCCTGAAAAGCGCTTAAGTTTTCCTGTCAGCCTAGGGGTGAGTGAGCCATTGTGGGAATGATCAGACTCCTCTCCAATCTTTCTGGGGGAGATGTGGGTTCAGTGATTTAGTGCAGGGTGACCTAAACAAAAACAATGCATTTGATTTTTAGAAGGAGACATAGAAAGGACATTTTTCTTGAGAAAACCTTTGACTGGAAAGAGTTGTTTTAAACCTTCTGTTTAAATCTCTGCTTGCTGCCTGAGTATAGTCACAGGAATTGCAAGTAGGATAAGGGAAGCTTATTGCTTCTGTTCTTCTGCATGAAACCCAATGAAACATTCATCAAAACACCTGGGGCTGATTGGCAAATAAAAATTCCAGTTTTTAAAATAGATATTTCAAATTATTTTTTTGCTATGCATATGAAATATTCCAAAATAGTCTATCAAAAAACCTTTACCAAGGGCTTGGACAACCAAGTTCCCATCACTGGTATGGTTTTCCTAGAGCAGAAACTTCAGTGTCATTTTCCTTTATGCACTGACTGCTCCATTACAGACTGCTGCCTGTGCTAAAGGCTGCTTTTGCAGCTTGATCAGAAATTCCATCCTGGACCTGAACTTCCTGCTTGGTGTTTCACCTCAACCACTGCAATGTGTGAGAGTGAATCAGTAACACCCAACAAAACATTTTTAGCTGGAAAAGAAAGTAAATGTATTGATGAACTCAAAGTGTGACTAGTTCTTGTGCTGATTTGTTCAATGCCATTGTGTCTCTTTTACAGTTTGGAAAGAATGATTGGAAGTCTTAAGCATCTGCTTTAGATCAAAAGGCTTTAAGAAGCTCAAAATATTAATTTTATTGAAGTTAAAACATCTACAAGACAGAGGGATTTCTTTTTAATCTGTTGATAAATATTTTAACAGTTTCTAGGACAGAATATAATTCCCTAATGCAATAATTTGCCAAAAGTATGCTGGATTCTCTGTCACAGACAAGTATTTGAAAAGACACCCATCACAACTTTAAAGTAACACTGCAGATCAACCATGCACTGTAAGGTTGTTGCAGGAATAACTGCAATGTCTTGTATAAATTATGGTGGTCCCATATGATTTTAAAGTTTTCCTATCTTTGAACTAAAATATGCTTCACATAATGCAAGATTATATATCCTTACTCTTTCTCCATATTTACCATGTATCCTGGAACTTCCCTTAGAATTGTTGTTCATGAGATTAATTATTTGAGATTATTCCTGCTGACATTTTCTTCCTGACAGTTATATATACACTGGGAGTGTGATCTGAGAGTGCATAAAGTACCTTGCTACAGCTCTGGGTGCAGGTGATCTCAGGTCTGCTGCTGTTTTGTCATTGGCCTTGAATCACTCAAGGAACAGAAAGCTTAAACATAGAGTTTCTTCCACTATTAATATAACAGGACACTTGATAAATATGGAGCCCCAGGCAGAATTTGAATTTAATGGCTCTAAAATTCAGGTGTGCCGTGAAGAGGGTTTGGTATTAATTTCCTTAGGGGTCTCACCTCTCTTTCTTTGTTGTATTTTTATGTGCTTGCTGGAATCTCTGATGTTTGAATGAGGTGGGTTTACTGAGCACCTGGAAACTGGTTTATGATTTCTGATGCCTTGTATCCTAGTTAATTGACAGTCCACAGCCTTCAGCCCTCCTGGTACCATGTAATTCTGCCAAACCACATTAGCTCAGCCTCACATCTCTTGGCCCGTACCTCCCCTGGGGCACAGAGAGACCTGTTCAGCTCCCAGCACTGACAGATGAAGGTAAACATTTTGGGATAAGCAAATCTAATACTCTTTATTTGCACACCTAGGAAAAAATCAAAGTCAGCCATTCATCTCCCCTGTTTGATAAACACAGAAGCTGACGAGGCTGCACTGCCTGTGGTTCCCTGGGGATTGTTTTCATAAGACTCCATGTGAGGATTTTTGTTGCTGTTTTTGAAAACATTTTGAGGTTGGATTGCAAATGTGATGTCCTCATTTAAAGCCTTTCCTGAACCATAAATCAAGGCATATGTAATTAAATGAAACAGATAGTCAAAACCTTGACTAAGCTGTTTATTGAGCCTGGAAGGGAAAAAGATGCTGTGGTTTTGTGAAAATCAAATATAAAGATCCACTTATAAAATGTAGTCAGGGTTCAGGTATGGTGGCAGCGATGCATGATAGCAGGTAGCATTGTGTACCGTCTACTGAAGAAATCCATTTGCTAAGGCAAAAATCTGGATTGAAGGACACTTTGCAGTAAGAAATGAGAGCTATTCAACTCAGCTTGCTTAAGCCTGTGAGGTTTTGTTTTTTTTTTTTTTTTTTGGGGGGGCGGACTTTCCATGACAAAAAGCCAAAATATTTCTTGCCTCCCCCCAGCTCCAGCATTTTTTCTAATATTAAATATAAATTAATTAATATTATGGTGGAGATTTTTTTTTAGAATCAAATTATGTGTCTAATGTTCTAAGCTTTTTAAAATTTGACTTTTGTGAACTAAAATTACTTTTCAAGAAGAGTGTCGTTTCTAGTTGAAAAAAGTCTGCATCGGAGGAGAATAAAAATATCAATCTTCTTGAATAAAAATATTTTAATAATCTTTTTTTAAATAGATGTTTGTGAAATGTTTCACCATACATTCATGTAAATACATTGATATATGTATACATGTTTGTTATATTTATTATACAACCATTGATGCAAGTAAATAGGGCTTCCTGAGCTCATTCTTCCTTGAAAAACTTTTTAACGTTAACCAATGCAGTTTCATCTAGTCCACATTGTGTACTTTGCAGGTCCTTACATTCCTATTTTGCAAATATACCATGAGCAAATTTCTTAAAATCATGGCAGAACTTCCCAGGATGGGCATCTCGTCCTTTCCTTATTCTGCTTCTATTCTTGGGCCATGCACACCTCATTACTGTTTGTTGGAATCTGCACACAAGCGTTAGCATAAAGTCACTACACTTTTCTTCACCTTCTACTTGCTGCTTCTTACCTGGCAAATGAAAAATGACCATTCATAGCAGCTGATCCATTCTGGATTGCCCCTGCTGTGGACATTTCCCCATGTCTTGGCCATTTGGGCTTGTCAGCTGCAAACATTTGAAAAGTCAAGGTAACCCTGGTGCCTGTGCTCTCTTCTGCATCTAAGGAAATCCATACCTTTGTAGCTGCTGGTGCCACTGAGCCCCTCTTTTCCAAAGCTGATCAAGCCTCTCTGTAGCTGTGGATCTTCAGATCTCTTTAAGGTTGCGGAGAAGTTTTGAGCAGCTGCAACTTTTACTTAGGTGACAAATCCAAAATCCTATATGGATTTGGGGTTGTTTAATAGGTTAGTTGGTTCAGTTGTAAGAATTTCCAAATCCAGGATAGAATCTGAAGTGGTACCACCTCTCAGGGCAATGGAGCTGATCTCTCCAGACTGGCTTTTCCAGAAACCACTGCAAGGATGTAATTGGTGCTGGAGGTAGAAAGATTGGAAGTGTGCACACAACGATTCCTCTTTCAAAGGGATGGCAGCAATGAAAGCTAGCTCTTAGTCAGTGTCTCTGGGAGTACCAGCAATCAGCAGTTGCTGCTATCAGTGAGCTCAAGGTATGTTTGGAGAGGTTAAATTTTATTATCGGTTCCTTCCACAACAGTGATGTGTAGCTGGAGGATGATGAATGGAAGTTGTCATGATAAAGATTGTGTGGGAGGGTGTGGGACATCTGGGGACTTAGCTTGGAAGTGGCAAGTGAGTTGGAATGACAAACTGTTCATGAAATTTTCCACTGGTGTTCGTACTATTTCAATCTCTTTTAAACCATCTTCTTAATAATCAATAGAATTTTATAAATTTTATCTGATTACTAATGAATGTTACCAGTTTTCTCTCTTCAGAATTCCAGCTTGAAAAGCATGTAAGTATCATAAAGTTAAAATTTCACACACAAAATTTGTCTAGTTGGTAGCAAGCAGAATTAGGCACGAGTTAAAACTTGGGGCAGAGGTGTTTTCTAAGTACTGATTAAAGACAAGATACTGTCAGATTTTTTTTTTCCTAAAACTGAGTGCAGTAAAAAGTTCCTTCTAAGATGGAAATTTTGCAGTGATTCTATCCTAGAATTATCTGTTGGTTGGTGATTAACTGGGATCTAGTTAATAAACTGGCATCAGGCTGCATGCTGCCTGACAGAATACACTATTTATCTGTGAATACAAGCAGAATTCTAGGCCAGATAATAACTGATGTTTAAAATACAGATATTATTTGGTTTGATTAAAGGTTTTTAAATTAAGTTTAATTTCTTAGAGATTCAGGCTCAAGTTTGAGATACTTAGATTAGCAGAACCTGTGGGTCTTTATGGAATTATACAAGCAGATTATTTCTTACCATCAACCCAGAACACTTAGAAATTAAGAAAGTTAAATTTCATTCCCCCAGTGATGCAATTTTATACAGAAAGGAAATTGCATATACACTTTTTTCACATACAAGTGACAAAGGCTAGTATTAAATCTGAGTGCTACACAAAAGACTGGCTTGAGGCTTTTTCTTCCAATTCCAGAAAAATATAATACTGAAATATATTTTGTATTCACCTTTCTAAAGAGAAGAGTATGCTTGTGAATCAGGAGTACTACTTGCTCAAAGGCTCTAAGCTTTGCTTGGACAAAATATCACCTCAAGCTGTGCAGGGAGAGTTGAAACACCAGGAAGCCCTCAAGCCCTGTACTCCATCAGGCACCAGATATCAGATGCAACTCACAGATCTCTGTGTACATGTCTGGCTGGGAGTGAGTTGTTCCTCTTTACGTGTTTACAATGTGTGTGTAGCACCCCGAAGTGCCAGAGGCTTTAATGCTCTTGCTGTGATGACAGGTAGGCAAAAGGGCAGCATTCACTGAGGCCATGCCTCAGGACAGCTGAAAATCCAGCCAGGACTAAAATACTTAGGACTAAGCATATGTTGATGTGTTTTGCTGAACAAAGATTGATTTCAATAATACATATAAATGTTCTGTGAAACTTGAGCCTCTGTTCCAGGCTGAAAATGATCGAAATAGCAATAATTTTTAAAAATGGAAGATGACTTTAAAGAGTTGTGAATGGAACTGGGTAGTGATTTTTCTACCTATGAACAGCATCTTAACCATGGAGGTAACTGCTAAGAGACTGTGTGTAGCCTGCCCAGCTTTTGTTTCAGCTCTCAGGAGAGGAGGTGTCAGGCTGCCCACAGCCAAAAGTGCATCATTATAGCTCACCAGCTGTTTATGTGTAGTGTCCCTGAAGCAGGTTCCTGGACTCCACTGGACTCCTTCCAGATCTACACTGACCTAGGAATCAGGCTGTACAGGCCAGTAATTAGTCATTTCAGCTTGTGTCTGTCCTTTTTGTTTCATAATTCTGCTCTAAGAACTAAGTTAAAATGCTATTAGAAAAACATGTAATGAATCAAATTTGTTTCTTATTAATTTTTTGTATATGAGGGTTTCTGTAATTTACCATTTTTTAGGTGGCAAATAGCAGGAAGCACATGGAATTCTGCCACCATATTCACATCCAGGAAGGGAAATGCCATAGATGGAGGGAGGAGGTCAGGAAGGGTGAGGAGACAAGCAAACCACATTCTGAACATCCATTGCCCAGAGGCCATGCAGTAAAATGGTCCAAATAATATTTGTTTGTTTAAAATATCTTAATTTTGCTGCAAGTATGGAACCCTTAAGGTAATTTTGAAAAGTAACACTTTCAAACGTGAAAAATAAGATTTTTCAATTCAGCTAAGTCTAAACTATTTGAAATATCTTTTTTTTCCCTTTTATATCTCTTTCAGATTAAACATACTGCTGAATTTAATTTGAACTGCCAGTTTTGTTCTTATGAACCGAAGTCTCTTCAGATATCAATTCTCAGTAGTTAATAGGATACCCAATAAAAAATTTTCATGTGATTCCAGTTCATCACAGATCAGAGCATAACATCTTTGGACCCTCCTGACCTCGAAAAGAAAGTCATTAGATAAACTCTAGATTTGTGGCTTACCTCTATTTTCCCCTGCAGAGCCTAAAGATTTTCACTTATAGCTATTACCCTTAGCTGGCAGTAAGTAGCTTACTTACTGACCCCTTGAAGATCAATGGCAGGACCTTTAAGTGGGTCCATGTTGTACCAATATATAGCAAGAAGCCCCAGAGTGATGTGTTTTCATCTCTTTTTCCCTTACTCTGAGAGAGGTAACTTGCTGTGCAGTGTTGATTCAGCTGGAGCTCCTGGGTGGCCCATGTGCAGTTGGTCACAGGTAGATGTATTGCAGCAGTGCAGACAAAATCCTGGATTATTGTGGTGTGACTGGTTCCAGGAAAAAAGGTATATCCTACCAGCCAGCACATGATATATAGAAAGTATTCTTGGCCATTGGTACTACTTTGGCGCTCAGAAATGGGAGAGGACATGATGAAGATGCAATGTGGCAATATTTCAACAAAGAGGAATAGCTCTCTCCAGCTATTTTCCAAGGCTTTTTCTGTTTTGTTTCTATCCTGGATGATCCCTCTGCATTTTATCCTAGGATAGATTTTTGTCAGTTGATGACATGAAAATTTAATAGCATCAAATGCACTACATATGAGCATAGTATCAGGATACAACTATTACTGTTTTTTACTACAATGCTTCCAACAAAATCCATGGACCTCTGACTTCATGAATACAATGTATCAAAGTGGTGGATTAAAATCACCACCTATCAAGGCACATTATACACTTTCCATTTATCACACGTTATCTACTCTAGCTTACCAAAGAATACCTCATCACTATGTGTATTATGTATACATCTCCAGAACCTGGTCCCATTGCGTGGCAATCTTATCGTGAAGATGTTCCATCCTTTCGAGGTAATGAGCACCTCTAGGTTGATATTTGAAAGCTACTATCTATCATATCAGGCCCTTGGATGCTATGGGATTCACTTGTAGGGTAGAGCACTCTAGACAAAACCCCCATTATTTCTCACTCCATTATCTTATTGTATGTGTTTGTTCTGCTGAAAGATTAGGGAGTTAATATTCAATAGAAATCAGTGCTTAATTACAGCCTTTGGATACTCTAGTTCAAATAGTCTAGAGCAATAGAATAATGCAGCTGTCAAAGGCAATAATTGATTTACTTCATTTTGAAAATGCTCCTTAGTACCTACCAAGAGAGGAATCCCAGCCTGCTCTCTGCCTTAGCCGGTAAAACAGCTCCCTCTACTGCAGCCACGTCACAAGTCCTGGCTGTAACAACCTGCGGCTCTTTGCCAAGAGCACATTTATGAGCCACTTTCAAAGAGCAAAATAGATGTTTTCAAGGCCCACTGAGATGTTGAACCGTACAGCTGAATGTATTTTGTTTTCCACTTGCACCTTATACTAGTTTGTTTGACAGGGATCATTCTCTTATACAAGAAAAATCTCTGTGTCTCAGTGCTTTGATAGCGATAGCTGCCAAAAAGCAGACAAATGTTTTCATCTACACACTGGAGATATATCTAAACTTTGTTTTTAAATGTGGGTAAAAGTATGTGAGATAAGGAATTTGAAATATGAAAACTGTTCAAAACAGAAAGGAAAGAATTATGAATGAAATCTAGCCTTACATTTCAGACAAGAGAAATTCAATTTCTGACCATTGGCTGATTGCTTCATGTCTTATGTATTCAGTATTCCTTTGGAAAACAGGGTTAGTTTGAAAATAATCCCTAATGACTATAGAAGGCTCAGAAGCATTAGAGAATGTGATTTTGAAAAACAGCAGGCCCACAAAAACCTGATCTTGTGCCTCAGTGGTAAAAAGTTGATGACAATTACTGATTTGTCCATTAGAAAACTCAAACCCTATTTTTGCTTTAATAGAACTGGATTTTCAAGAGCATTCCCTGAAAAAATATGCACACAAGAAGTTACACTAATGAGCATGCTAATTCTCTGCAACATAAAAATAGACATTAGTTTTCAAGCTTTAACCTAGCATGTGAATCTCCTTGGTCAGATTGGTTTTCCTCTTCCTGATCTCATCTGAAATACTTCATTGAAATTACACAGGGAATGGGACCTGGAACACAGAGATACATATAATCCTATGGTGGCAGATAAATGCCTTGAAATGTTTTGAGACAGTTCCACAAAACGAAATAATCCGTACTTTTTGCAAATCGAACTCAGAAAGATGATTTTAAAGATTTTCCAACATACTGTTGTGGAGTAGACCTTGCCTTAAGCTTCCTGGCTGGGTCTCAAGAAGCAGAGAAGGCAGATCATTCTCCTCTTGCTGCCCTTCCACAGCTGTGACCAGTTCTAATGCCAGACTTGTGATAGGCTGGTACTTGAGCAGACTGGCAGCTGACCCAGGGGAACCTTTGTCTGCAGATGTGCTGGAAGGTGTTGAGAGAGCAGAGCCTCTGAAAAGAAGGCATGGAAAGCATTAGATGAAATTCTGATACTTCAATTGTTTGTGGGGTGGGAGAGGTTCATGACAGAGACTGATAAAAGAGAAATAAACAAAAACCATGTGGCAGCTTTGCTATGTCCCTTTCAATCAGCAGAGGTTCTGTGGGGATGCAGAAATAAGGATGATGCAAGCTCCTTGTCTGTTGTGGAAGGAGCTGGAAACAGATGTGTGTCTATGAGTTGGGACACCTTGTGTTTCTTCACTTTTTAGTCCATCTAACCAAAAAGTCTTGCATTCTGGGCCTCATTTAGAAACAGTTCCAAATCAGTTTTGCAGGAAATGGCCCCTCAAATGCAGAGTGTAGAGGCAGAAAGAGTGTAAGGAGGGAACATACATATGTTCCTCTTCCATGCTGGCTACTGGTTATTAGATATCTCTTTCCATACACAAATTCTGAGGAAGTAATTGAATGGAGCAGCATCACTCCCCATCACTCAAACAGGATCACTGGGCCCAAGCAGATAAGATCCAGAATGAGGGGAAAAATACAGAGATTTCACCTAGGATTCTTAGAGCTGGATATGTACAGTGTTATGTAGCCTGTGTGTGGTGGAAAACATAAAAGGTGGTTGCAACCCCGTGAACTGGAAAGACCAAATGTGGCTGTCAGTGCTGAGCGGGAATGGGAAGACAAGAAAAAGGGTGCTGCTAAATAAGCTTGGGATATAAAACTGACAATGAGAGGAGAAAGTCTTTAAGTGGGAGGAAGGAAACAGACAAGAAATAAAAGATTCTTCATGGGAAGAGAGTGAATGGGGAGTCTGAGAGGTTGGGAGAGATTAAAAAGGGGATTCCATGCAGAAAGAGCTGTGTGAATACACAATGCAATCCACTAGTTTCAGCTAGCTGACTAAATACCAGTTTCAACTAGATGACTAAATGCAAATTATGTGCACCTAGCACACAAGATCCTCTCTAGAACCTGCCTTATCAATCAAGGATCCTCTTAGCTTAAACTGGTAACTCCACAATATTGCTGCACAGACACAAGTCCAGTGTGGGACAGCTGTGAATAAAAGTCTGAGTTAAGTGTACAGTGAAGATTTAATAAGTGCATTTATAGACCATTTATTGCAATGTGACAATGCTCTCAACTGGAGCTATGGGCTCCTAATATATTACAGATAATATTTAAATAAGCAAAAACACTGTTAGATTGATATTGTAGAGGGAGGAAGAATGAAATGAAATTTTTGTGGTCCTTACAGTAAATAAATGGGTAATAAGCCTTGCACTTCTTGTGCTATTGGCTTTGACATGAGGAGTGGCTAGTGAAGTCTTATTTTCTGCTTCAATGCAAAGAACAGATTTGCTGTTGGACTTGCAGAAGGTCATACAGTGATCTTAGTGATTCATAGTATCAGGACAGTGGTCTCCAGAGACCAGCAGTGCAATCTGAATTTGCTAACTGGAAATAAGGATATTGTGATGGAAGGCTCTCATCTGTTGCCAAAGACTCTTAGTGGAGGCTTGTTCCAAACCAAGTTTACCACAGTTGTCTCTTTTCCTTTTGCTCACCATGGTCCTTTCCTGGCACATAA
Source organism: Sterrhoptilus dennistouni (assembly GCA_013397095.1). Taxonomy (NCBI): domain Eukaryota; kingdom Metazoa; phylum Chordata; class Aves; order Passeriformes; family Zosteropidae; genus Sterrhoptilus; species Sterrhoptilus dennistouni. Next base: position 2,722,053 of record VWZU01012032.1, read on the forward strand.
AGATGAGAAGGATCATGAAATTTGACACTCTTCTTTTCCAAACAACAAAAATTTTGGAAATTCTGACTTTATCCAGAAGAGGCTTTGGAAGAAACAAATTAGCTCTGTTCACCTCAGTAATGCTTAAATGTCAGTAAAACTTTTATTTATGTGAAATAAAACTTACTGACAGTTAGACCCATATTTAAATCTCACCAGCCTCTGTTGGACTACATGAAAATTGGACTGGGGCTCCTTGTTCCTGCAGAGGCTGGGAGGTTGTGGAGACATTGTTTGTGATAGACGCATAGAGACAGAACACAATTAGGGACTTGGAGGGCAGTGTAGTACAGGCTTCTCTTCTATGCAGCTTTTACAAGACGTTTTACCATTTTATGGGATTTACTTAAGCAGAATCAAATTCAGGGTGCAAAACCTTCAAGTGTGTTGAAATGGAAACTGCTCACAATGTCCCATTTAGTTTGTTTTGATCATTGTTGAAACCTGGCAAGAGGTTACTGCCTCTGAAGTTCAAAGTGATTAGGAACAGATAAATATACTCAATATTCGATAAATATTCCAAGTGTTAAAAACAACCTCCTTTTGTTTCTCTGGTGCTTAATAATGCTTGCCATGGAAATGCCTGCAAGCCTTACTCTGACATCTTTATGACAGTCCTATTCTTATTAAAAAATCCCTTACTACTTCTTATCTCCTTTAGCAGTTGTATGGACTTTGAGAAATTTATTTCTGTTGTGGTTTGGGTTTTGGAGTTTTGGGGCAACGGGATTTTTTGTGTTTGATTTGTTGGCTTTTCTGGTTTCTTTTTCCCATGAAAAATGAGAGAATAAAAAAGGTAGGTATTTTATTTACTGGAAAGAAAAAGTGAAATCTAGAAAGTTGGTAGTCAAAAAAAAAAAGGGTTGAATTTCTTGAAATGTTTTTTCAGTAGTTTAAAAACATTGTTTCACTTTGATCTTTTAAAATGCCCACACTTTGTACACAGAAATTTAATTTTCAAAATAAAATCTCACATTGAGAAGAAAAGCAAAATTAGAAAAGCTTAGTCATACTTGCACATATTTTGAGGTTTCCCCCCTCCAAGTGCTGTTGTGTGCCTGCAAAGTTAACGCCATTAAAAAAGCAAGAACAACCTTTAGAACATGATAGCTGTTTTGTCCTCGTGACTGGAAGAGGACGCTAAGGCTAATCACATTGTATTCTCCTTCTTTGTACATTAGTGTCTCTTTTTCAACTATGGTCCTGGAAAATCAGACTGAGGCCTGCCTAAGGAATCCAGCAGAAGGCTGTGTGCCTTAGGGGGTGTGTTAGTCTGCAGCTCAGCTCATGTCCTCAAGTATGAAATTTGTTAACTGTGCCCCCTGCAGTAGTGAATGCTGACTGCCCTCTGACTGTGCATTGCATACAATAATCTCTCTTCAGATTTATGGTGTAAGAGAGTTTATCAGTTAAGTTTCAACTGGACCAAGGCACCACTGGCATACTGGGCAGCCAGTATCCATCTTTTTCCCTGCTCTGATATTCCACCACACAGGTTGGAGAATGCCTAAGTGGTGAATCCTACAGTTGTGTCAGACTGTGCAACAGTACCATAACAACATTCACCTCAGTGACACAAAAGCTGTATTGTGCTGTTTGAAAAGCTTGTTCAAATTCTAATTCATACTTTCTATGTTATTTTATCAGTTTTTGTGGGGTTTTTGTTTGTTTATTTGTTTGGTTTTTTTAATTATTTTTTTAAAATTCATTTAAAAATAACTGTGAAATTCTCAAACATCGCCTAGGCAAGTTGTGGAGTCTCCTTGCCTGGAGATACTCAAAAGCCATCTAGACACAATTGTGAGTAAAGTGCTCTGGGAGACCCTGCTTGAACAGGGAGGTTGGACTAGATAAGCCCCTGTTATCCTTCCCAACCTTACCCATTGTATGAATCTGTGAAATATAGCTATATGCATTTGGGTTTTAATTTTAGTCTTTCAAAGGTAGAAAAGGCTTCAAAAGCTCTTTTAGTACACATGGATTGAGATTATTTAAAAGACTTATGAAAAGATTTTAACTGAGCTGTAAAAATGTCCATGATACAGAAATACAGAAACAGATCTGGTCAGGACTTTATGACTAGCAAACTAATATCTAATATCTGTACCAGCTTTCTTCATGGCTGCATTGCAGAGTAAAAGATTAAGAGAAAGATGAGGTTTGGATTTCTCAAGGGATACACACTAATACTCTTTAGCAGCATGGAAAAGAACTGTATTTGCTCTTAGTGCACTGGAAGTTAAACACAAATGGACTGTCTTGCCCTGAGAAAAGACAGACATCGTATATCACTTCAGCACTGGTTCTGATCTATTGACTTGAGCACCTTGCTCATGGTCTGCTTTTATCCAGTGCTCAGATTTCTGAAAACAACACAAAGGAAGAGGAGGAGTATTATTTTTAAATGGATCAACCCTCCTTGTGTTTTTAAGCTATTTTAGGTGTTGATCACAATGTAATGTTAAGGTATATAGACACGGAGGTATTGGGCAAGTTAGTTAATACTGTAGTGATAATAGCTCTTTTTGAAATCTATCTAGAGATCCACAGCAGAGGGGTCCTGTCCCTGCCCCCACAATATGTAATAGGGGTTGTTTGGGCTTCTGAAGCAAATAAAAAAGGTGTCAGAACACAAAGGATCCTGAAAGAGAAGTCAGTTCCCATTGGAAGTTTGAGTTTGTTCTTATAAAATCAAAAATAAAGCAAAGTAAACTGGATTATGTGCAGGATGTGTGCTGTAATGGGGCAGCATTGGCAAACTGTTCTCTCATCCTTTGCCCTCTTATGACCTGTCATGAGACATGAACTGTATTACATGTAACTGTATTACTTGGGAAAAGAAAGTCTCGTCACACTTCTGTTCCACCAACACAAGATTCTGGATTAGGTGCTGTGTGTGGGACAGTAAAAGCAGGCTTCAGCAGTAGCATGTGTGTGCCTTATGACAAAGAACAAACCTGACTATGATGTTGTTCATCATGATCAGTAAACAAGAAAATTGTTGTTAAGAAACTGCTTACCAGAATCTAAGCAGTGCTGTAAATTTCAAGGCAATCTTTAGCCACATCAACTTGGCTTTTTCTAGGCTTTATGGGGTTAGGCTGCAAGCATGGAAACTCATGCACTGAGTATGCAATGGGAGAACTTTCTTATTGTTCCTGGAACACAGCAGAAAAGCATGCTGAGAACTGGAAGAACAACTTAGCAATAAAAAGGTGAATATGACAAGCAACTCCCAGGGTATGAGCTTTCAGGCAAAGCAAATGAATTCCTCGCCCCATCTGGTCTGCAAGTAATGGGTGAACCTCTAAATAACCAGAGTTTGGTTAAAAATTCAGCAGCTGGAATCTCCCAGCCATTAGAATCATATGTCTGTGGTTTATCTCCAAAATGCTTATCCTCACAAAACCTGAGAAGCAGAGTTCTCCTTAGATAGAATATTGTATTAGATTAATTCCTGCAACTAGAAGTACAGCAATTAAAATAAAAATTAAAAAAAAAAAAATTAGCACCATCTGCTGCAGTCTTCAGGTTGTTTTGAACATTTCCTATAGCATGCTGAACAAGGTCATGATGATCTTTGCTCCTGAGGTTCAGTTAGAATCCATTCCAGCATGAAAGGCTGGCTTGGCACAGGTATGACATTTAGACTTGAACCTGGAGTTAAATCTCAGAATGCGCCACTGGCAAAAAATTGTCAGCTGCAGAAGGCAGAAGGGTTAAGCAAAAAGATCCTGGTATAAGCAAGTGAAAAATCAATATTACTGACTGGAATTACATTTATGAGTTAGCAGGCTGGAAAAGCCTGGCATTTCTCTGGGTATGTCCAAGTGGCATGTTTGCTGCAGATAACCTAAGCTGCCACTGATTTGGCCAGAAAATACCAGACTACTGTTTTCCTTGTATAAGCTTTTCCTGAGTTTTTCCCCCAAAGTATTGGACATGCTTTCCAACAGTATAGGTTGACATGACTTCTTTTTCCATCTGCTTGGAGGAGGGGGGGAAGGATGGAGTCAATATTTTACTTTCTAAAAATAAGTATCCTAGTTCCACTGCTCCACTGAAAGTTGGAAACTTTCACTTGACAATAGTATTTAGTGTTTCCATTTGCTTTGGTTCCTTCTCTAGATGCCAGTGTTGTGGAAGGATATTACCTATATGAACAGTACAGGTTTATGTGAATGAAAGCTTTTCATGCCATTCTTTCCAGCCAGCAGAGTGTGGCACCCCAAGGAGAACAAGGTGCAGGAGTTTAAAGAACAGGGTGAGATAGGAGGGGATGCTCTTCTTAGGGCATAGAAAATTCAAGGTGGAAAATTCAAAGAAAAGCAGTTTCCCAGGGCAGCCCTGTAGATCATCACAGATTCCTGCTCATTGCTTGTGCTTGCTTTTTTCAAAGGCTGCTGCTCTGGCAAGTGCATGGATTGGGATGATTGATGGCCAAATGACAATTGTAGTTGTGAGCACTATCATCTGCCACCAACTGAATAGTAATTAATAAGGTCTGCCCTGAACAATTCCACTGGCTTGTTGTAGGCTGACATGTGCAACAAATTCTAAAGGGAAGAGACACTCGGTCTGGGGTCCCACCCATCCATTCCCCCTTTTCTCCTTCATCTTCTCACCCTACTTAGAAGCAATTTTTTTCTTTTTTTTTTTTTTTTTCTTTTTTTTTTAAACCTCATCTCCAGCAAGGTTACAGAGTATAAAATAGACTGCAAAATATTTTTCTCTTTGGCCTATGTTTCCAACAATGTTATTGGCTTCTTTGGTGTGGTATAGAGCTGCATTAGGAATTCCCAGGAAATAAGATTTATTTATGTTGATACTTTGCAGCTATAGGATCTCTGTGTGTTGCTGAACATCACTGGTTGCTTTGCTTTGTAAGAGCAGCTCTCTTTGCTCAGTAATTGCATTCTTGTATTTTGTTACTTAGTTTTCAAGTCTCATTTTACCACAATTCAAGAGATTATGTACCAGAAATAGAGGACAATATTTATTTACTTTAATCTGAGGGATTCCTTGTACTGCATCTGGATCAATACATTCAGAGAGACACTTTTTTTTTGTTTAAGTAGTGATCCATTAAATTGCCACATTTTCAAGGTAATTTCAAAGTATGACAGTACCAGATCTAAATGCAGTATAATTAATGCTCATCACACAGAGGGCTAAATCAGGAGAAGAACCATGGAGCTTGGTATAATTATCATTTTCAGAAAGCCTAAACTGATGTTCTCTACAACTAAACATGATGTCCAAATTCTGAATTCTGCTATAGCATGTCTATCTAGATTAATTTAATAACTTCTTATCATCTAATGTCCCAAGAAGTCAAATGATTTTATATCTCTGCAGATGTGAAACTCAGAACAGTGTTAAGTGTGTATTTCTCTCACTCCCTTCGGTGTTGCTTTTCTATAACCAAAGCTAGCAACATTTAAGCCAGTTTCAGGAAGCAATACAGCCATGGAAAAGTAGCACTTAGTTAAAATAAGATAAGTGAGTGTGAATGGAATTAAATTTGCAACTGTTCTTAATCACGCTGAAGTCATTGCATTGCATTGATTTTATCAGATGTATCAGGTGTAATTTTATCAGATGAGTCCCATGAAATTGCAGATAATGGATTAATCCATGGCTACTTCGTCGCGTTTGGAAACAGGTGTTATTGATCCACTTGTGTGGAATACAAACTGAATGAGAAGGAAGAGATTACCCCTTTCTCCCCTCAGAAAATCTGGGCAGGAATTAACACTCCTGAATTTGGCTACTTTGAGTAAAAGTGAGAAAATGCAGAATATGTTTTATATGCATGCACACATACACATATGTGTGTGCATTTTCTTTTTTAGCCATAGTGACTCACGACAACTGGAAACTTGGCACCTTCCCTTATTCCAGGTCTGGCATTATGCCCACTCCGTACATAGAAGGACTGAAAAGCTTTTCAATTTCTGCAATCCAATTTGTAATGCAGCAGTTGCACAAGTTGCCACATGTGTGCTATTAGGAAGTCTCAGTGCAAATGGAAATAGACCTTGTCACGAAATATAGGCATTCATCATCGCTGATGCTGAGCTTCCCCACTTGGAGAATGGTTAGCTGTCTTGAAGTTCATTTACAAACTGATCAAAGCTTTGAAATGGGGCTGACTGGATAATCCTGTTTATTCCCTCATGCCGTTTGAAATTAATTGGAGGAAGATCAAAGGATGAAGATTGTTGACTATTATAGGTAATAAAGAGTCCTCCTGCTCTGATATTTGTAAATCCCCTTTTCAATAGAATAAATGAAAACTTTATACAACAGTTTTGTATACTCATGGTGTGTGGATTCAGCATACCAAAACCCCCACCAAAACCTGAGGTTAAATATGATCAGGCACTACTCAGAGCAGCCACTGACGGTATAAAATGTGGAAAACCCTTAGAAGTTCATTATTTCTCATGATATGTAGCATAGTGCAAATTGCTGGTCTGGCTTTTTGTTTCTCTTTCCGATCTGGACAATGCTGGACACTTGGAACTTCACTTGAGTCCCCTGAAGTGCTAATGGAATATAAGCAGGGTTGTAGTCTCTGGCTTGAATTTAAGAGGTTTGAGACTTAGAATAATTCACCTCTGAAGATTGCTATGAGAATAGGAAATGGAGAAATTGAAACCTCCACCAAAACAACCTGGTTGCAACATCACTTAGACTGCTAGCTGGAAATCCTCCTTTGAGCAACAGGAAGGCTACACCTATGCTGAGTGAAGACACCTCCTCACATATTAATTAAATATTACTGGGCTTTTTGCTACATCTCTTTTGGTTTTGGTCATTCTTAGAATCAAGGAAAATGGAAGATAATTTTATTATAAACTTAATAGGTGTTTGGAGCAGGGGTTTTGATATTGGATGTATCTCCAGAGCAAACATACATAAAATCAGGTATCATGTTTTACAGATTAATTTGAGAAGGCAGGGACTGCACAGCGCCCATTACAATGAAGTCTCAATGCTGGTGAAGACAATTTTCACAGTAAAATCAAGTAATTTTTTGTGATAGCAGACAGAATAATACAACAGAGATTCTAAAAATCTTTTCATATTAAGATGTAAGTGCCTTATTCCATATTGCCATGAGATAGCAATATTCCACCTGCCTGCATTGTACCCAAATGGATACAGACTCATCTCTCCAGTTCTGTTCAACTTGAAACTTACTGCTGAAATTACTGCTGTGTCTCATTTTGGCAGCTTGGGAAAGCTTGGTTCAAGGGGTCCCCTTTTTGCTAAAAGTGATTCTTTTCATGGATGTCTCTATGGTCCCTAGTTCCAGCTGGAGTCTGAAGCAGAAGTTGTGTTAGTGTTCCTCAGCACAGGCTGGGGTTGTCCAGCCCAGCCAGATTCTGGAAGTTTCGGAAATCTTGCTAAAGAGCCTTCACATATCTGCCAGCTCAGTTTTTCCTTGGTCTACAGCTGTGGAGGACTGGCTTTGATGGCCTGGATGCCCCCTGCTAGGCCTCTGTTCACAGTTAGATTTAGATGGTTTGGTTAGGATCTAGAGAAAAAAATACAACTTTTTTAGATAGTTCCCCAATTTTTACTCTACCCTCTCTATTTAAGATTTAAGTATCCATTTAAGTATCCATTTAAGATTAGTACTGGCAGGTTTCTGTGTGTCATGAGAGTGCAATGGCACAAAGCTGTAAAAGCCAAGGCTGAAAAGGGATTGTCACTTGAAGGGGAAACACTGCCTGTGCTTCTTCTCTTCTACCCTACAATTGTATTCAACTTTACCAACCCTTTTTTTCTGGGTAGCTTTTTCTTGTGCCAGATCCCTTATGCTGGTCAATGCACTGAGGAAATAGAACTCATCTTTTCCATGTCTGGCCTTTTAGTCTTATAAGGAGAGGACTAATGGTTATTGCATTAAGAAACTTTAAGTGCTTCATTTTTACCTACTGTTCCAAAGAATTGCATAGATAGTACACTGGATTGTGATATTAGCTTGTTACATAAAATGCTGCTATTATTTCTTTATTCCAACAATTTTTGCATCTTCTATCCAGCAGCATGCCTAGTGTTAGGCTGCTGCTACCTGTAAGGTTAGGAGTGTAAGTGCTGATTTCTCATATAACACCAGGGATAAGTGAGTATGCACAAACAGCCACAGATATCAGTAGCACTAAATTCTATGACATTCAGGTGTACATCTTAGAGTAAAGATTAAATAAAGAAAGCAAGCATCTCTTCATAACCCAAGCCTATATGGGAACAGGGAAAAATTGTTTGTGCCAACCCTTCTCTCTGCCCGCTTTCATCCCACAATTTTAGTACCAAACATAATCGAAAGCTTTGGAGTGTCTAAACTATTGGAATAAGATGTTCTTTCATGTTTGGTTTCCATCTGGCTCTGGAGGCAGAAATGCCAGAATACCACAAGACAAGCCTCTTGCATGCTATTTCTGATCATGGACAGGAATCTGGCCTGCCCCCCAGAAGGGCCGAGATGTGTTACAGCATTAGCAGGCAGCCCACAGAGCTCTGGGAAGTAAAGCAGTGTCAGACCATCAGCTCCCTGGACTGAATTTTCTTGGTTACTGGGTACATGCAAACTTTCCCATGTAAAAGTAGGCAGCACTTGAAGACTTTCCAAATGCAGCACTTGTGGCAACTCATGTAAGCAGGTCATGAAAAGTATTGCCCCAAATGCCCAACAAAGGTGTGTGGATCTCAGCTGTTCTCAACTGTCATTCCGTTTATAGGTCTCCTTCTATGCCGTTGTTAAAGCCAATAAATATATTGATAAATGCAAGAGGATCCTTCCATGAAAATAAAACCAGCATTTCTGAAAACATGTGCTAATGAGTGCAAATTTTATGGGCTATGAAGATAGTAAGAAAGTGTTGTGATGTTGGTTATGTTTGTTAGCTTAAGAGCATTCTTTGGGTTTCTGTGTATAGCAGGAAAATCCCTCAATCTATCTTCCCTTACCCTGACAAAGTGCCCTCATTAAGGGATTAAAGATGTTATTGCAATACTATTCATAATGTATACACTTTGCAGCCCCTCACATCTGTTTTCTGCACTATTTATCCAGTTGTTGAGACCCTTATTCATATTTGCCTTGGAGATAATAGGACAGGATACCAAAGGATTCCTGGGCTGAGAGGAAATGGTAGAGGGTTGGTGTAATGGACTAATTAAAGGCTTCAAGCTCAGACTGGAGAAATCCAGAATGCTGTGGTGTGGAGAGAATCACAGGATACACAGAACCTACCCCATTTTTAATGACACAGGAGTGATCAAAACCACCTGAACATTACGTTCCAACAAACATGCCTCTGAGAGATCAACTAGCTTCTATTAAGTGACTGATGTTCTCACCCACACATGAAGGGAGATGACAAGTTTTACTTGCATGTGAGGAATGATGAGGAATCCAGGCTGCTTATGAGAGCAGAGCTTGGTCTCAGTAAGGTACTGACAGGCCACATGTGAGTCTGTCAGACTTTGCTCTCTTCTTTCTGACCTCTCAGTTGTTTGACTGTCTTGGCTCAAAGAGCTCTGATGGCAAGGTAAAGTACAGTATGAAGGTGAAGTCTGTGTTCTTTTCAGTGTGTACTTTTAGAAAAGTATCACTTCTATTGCTAATAAATGGAGCTGCGGAATATTCATATATATGATTTATTATAGAAGTGAGCTCGACAGCCCTGGGTGTTACTTAGGTTTCATTTCAAAAATTCCAAGAGAAAGAAAGTTGTACAAAATTTCACTGCAGAACAGTAAACACACTTTATAAGAAAACCCTTGTAATTTATTTCACATATCTGTTCACCTAGAGATGTGTGTCTGTGCTGTATAAGATGGATGACCTTAATACAAATTTTCAAGTCCAAACCTCATTAATTTAAAAGTTGGAATTATGAAATAAGGTTCTCTGGGTGCTTTTCAGGTGTTGCTTTGTTGAAGTCAGTAGATAACAATGAAACTTCCACAGGAAATGCTGCAAGTAGTTCTATGTGACAGCTAAATATCACTTATGAAGCATGAGTAAACATGAAACACCAGGAAAGATGTACAAGGCAGGAGGTAAAGAATAAGGATATATGTAGTAAAAGAAGTTACAAAGGGCTGGGTATTTCTCTGGCCAATGTGATAGGGAATTTGATCATAAAAATTAAAAGCTTCTGAGCTGCTAGGTTTAATGAATTAGAGCCATACTCACAAGGCATGTTTGTAGCAAACTCAGACTCTTTGTGGCCTGACAGTTGGATACTTAAAACAAGTGTGAGGACATTTCAACTGTCTAAACATTACCCAGTGTTTTGTACAGATCTTTATGGAAGAGAGTTTTAAAGAGACATTTGAAGAATTTTAGGGTCACATGCTATGCTTCTTTGTCTGGCTATTGTCACTAGTAAATCAGTTCTAAACAAATGACTCTTTTAAGTGTGTATTTAAAGAAATGAGAAGACTTGCCAAAACAAGAAATTCAAAGTTTAGAAAAAAGTTGGCGCTTCGGTCTCCAAGAGTAGTTTACCAGCCCCCAGGCTACTGAAACTTCTCACTGGCCATCCCTCAGCTGTGCAGACAGTCTAAATTGTTTTGGCAACCAAGTGCTTTCTCCTTTAACAGACCAAAAAACTATTTTACAAAAGGGCATACCATGGGTCCCCTTGGCTCTCACACCCCGTAGCAGAGTATAATCTGAGCCTGGTGTGCTTTCTGTATGACCAGAGCTCTTGCACACTGCAGTGCTGCTGGCTCTGCTCCTCTAGGGAGTGTCAGCCTCTGCTCACTCCATGGTCATGGCTGAAGTGGCCTGACAGCCCTTGCCTCCATAATATAATAAGGCCATGGAGCCTTTCTGCTTAGGAAGTTCCTGTCTCTGCTTTAGAGCACTCAGAGCACAAATCCATTTTGTCACTGTCTCAAAAGCTCAGCTTGGTTATGAATTTAGGGAGTAATATGACCCCAGAATTCTCTGACTTGGAGATATACTGGAAGCAACTCAAACTGGCTATACCCTGAAGCATCAGCAGAAAATCCCTTTTGAGTTTGCTCTTAAATTCTGCTTTCTTTTAACTTTCCACACTGTGTCTCTCATTTGTAGAGAACTCAAATGTCCCTACTTGAATACTGCTGAAGTAACAGAAGTTCAATAGCACAGATGAGAGGAGATCTTTAGACATATTCCTGTTTTCTGACCTGGGCACTACAAAGTGTTTGTCTGACAATGTTTTCTCATAGGAATGAACCCCAGCGTAGTGGTCTGATTACAATTACCTAAAGGCCAGTGAATGAAAGAAGCTCAGTTTAGCCAGGATTGGCTTTTGTAGCAAACTATAAGCTCCACATTTCTGGGGGGTGGACAGAAGAGACCCAGAGATGGGCCACCAAACACTCTCACTGCAGTAGGAATTGCAGTTATTTAACTACTTCTAAATCTCCTGCATGTTTCCTGTCAACCATGCACAGGACCTCTGGAGAAGGTTTATTTATGATGTCATTATGGAAGAATAGTGATTCTAGTTTGATTTTGATTGTCACAAAAAACCAGTGTGTTAGGATTTGAACAGTTTTCAATGTGCCAAATGGCATGGCTAGTGGTTCAAAAAGCATGAATTCTGTGCCTGCATTTATTTTCCTGGCTTCTCAGGTGACCATGAGAAAGTTTTGAATTTCCATTTTTTCCCTTTCCTCAGAACTGAAGTTGGACTTCCTTTGTAACATACTTGAAAGTGTGGATGAGAAGTATAAGACACTGCTTTAAATGTGTAGTATTTTAGTCACATTAATATCAAAGATGTTGACATTTGTGTAGTCCTCTCTATCTGGACCAAAGATTAGGACCTGATCAAAGATGTGATTAGTTGGGTTACACAACCAGGCTAAGGCTTTGTCCATCACTCTCTGATGGACCTGAGGCATCATTAAGGGGCAGGAGGCCCTCCTTATGTGCTTTTACCAGGTAGTGACCTGAGGAGACACAGTGGCTGGCAAGAATGGCCGTGATGAGCAGCACACCCTGCTGCTTGTCACAGTCACAGGTTAATCAGGATACAGTAATTTGTGAGAACATTAATAAATACAAATCACTCTCCAGAGGGCTGCAATACATTATTTTACCTCTCAACAATAACAGACCTTATTATCTTTCAGGGAGAAGCTCCTGTCAGGGCAATCAAGGATGGACACTTTTAATGAAGACAAATGATCTCCTTCAAAGGAGCAGTGAGCCTTGATTTGGCTTAATGGCTCACTAGTAGGAAGAATAGATTTAATCAGTGCTCCAGCTTCTGTCAGGGATGGGCCTTGAAGTCAGGTAATTGGAGGCAGGTGCTAAGTACAATTTAAATAAAATGTCCAGTTAATAAGGACAGTTTGAAACATGCAATTTATACCCCTCCCCCAAGCCCTACTCCTCTCAGGACATGAAGGCAGCCAGCTGTGCTTGGGAACCAAATGACTTAATTTCTCAGCATTGCCTTTCATGCTCAAAATACTGTGCTGCTCCTTTTAGCTTGCCAGATGCCCCAGCTAGAGTGACCTTCTTTCAGACAAGATGGGCAACTGAGGGACTGTTAAAGCTCATTATGCTTTGTTTTGTGCCAGAAGAGGTGGCACAAAACCAAAATGTGGACAGAGATGAGGTCCATAAGATTCTGGCTCTTAAATATCTGATGGTCCTGTGAGGGAATGAGAAGGATCAGAGTAGTTTCCCCAAATGTGATTGCCCCTAACTGTGCGTCTCAATGTGGCTTTCCAGGCTGTGCTGTGCATTTTAGGTCACAATTGCTTTGTTGATACTGGAGTTTGTACGACATCCAGGGCCTCTTAAATTGGAAACTGAGGAACTTTCTGGAGAGCACCAAGGCTCCTTTCCTGCATGCCAGTCTGATAGGTTTCCTTCCAGGAAAACAATCGCAGTTTGTGTTTATATTCATATCTTTTTCCTTTTTGGTGCTGTAGGGCATGAAGGAAATCACATCCTCTGAACTTTTGGGTGCCAGCAAGAAACTTCCTACTACTTGTGGTCTATGTGCAGTTTCATTTGGAACCACGTAGGAATTGTCAGCATCACCTAAGTCCTGTGCTTTAAAGAGAAGTATTTTGCCTTTTTTTTTTTTCTTTTTTCCCCTTGAGAAACTTGGTCATGGAGTCATCTGCTCATGGAGTAAAAAATACTTGTGGCTGAGGGAGGAATAAAATCTGACCATATCACTTTGAATAATTGGAACATTACTGAATAATAATAATAAAAAGCTTATTTTTAAAATTAATTTCCAATTTTTGAAGAATGGCCTCTCTTATTTTCAGGCATTTGATGTCAGCAATGCTGACCCTTATAGGGTGTAAAGGGAATTATAGAAAGTTCAGTGAATATCACTAATACATTTTTCATGCTCTAGGTTTGCAGACATGAATCAACACAAATCTGGGTTTTAAATCCTAATTATCAGTTACTTAAAAGTAGGGTTTAGAAGGCAAAAGCATAAGAACAATACTATAGCTACTACAGGATCTTTTTTGTCCCTTTTAGGCCTTTCTGCTATCCCTTGAAACTAACAGTTAAGAATAGTGAATTCATAACAAACCCAAGATTTTACTTCTGAGGGAGAAAGTAATTAGCCACTGGGTGTGGAAGTATTTTCCATTAGCAATTTTTTAAACGCAGACTGGAATGCAACTAAGCCTGAAGGGACTACATGACTGGGAGAAAGCACAAATCTTCACTACAAGGAGATTTCTATGATCAACTGCTGTGAGACTCATTTCTCTGTTAAGGGAGTACGCGCAGGCAAACAAAGACCATCAATGCCACTAAGGAGTCAGATATTTCTGTGTGCTATCTTGGGATGGCATGAGCTGTTCTGCCTTGCAGTAGGGCAAGGCAACAGGTAGGGCTGCCCCTCTACAGCAGGACTAAAGTAACTAAACCTGAGCCACAGTAGGTAGGTGCACTTATTTCTGACAACATGATATGAAAGTTATATTGGAAACTGATTTCTCTCTATTAATACTTCATTACAGGGGACCATTCAAGATAAGTTGACCTCTAAGGAATCTTTTTAACAAAGAATTAATCTCTGGCTCAAATTGCTTATTCAAGTGCTTGGAAACAGGAATTGTTCCTGAGGGCCTCTACAGTCTAGATTGTCTAGATTTCAGGAAACCAAAGAGCTTTTGGCTTTTCAGATACATTTTGAAATTCATTGTTGCTTTTTTCCCCCATTCTTTTCCCTTCGTCTGTTTTTTCTAATTGGGAAAATAATGATGAGCTATAATTAAGAGATGAGAAATAGAACAATATTGAGAAGGCAAATGGATCAAGAAAAGAGTCAGAAGTAAAATATGGGCCTTTTAGATTGAAAGTGTTCAGCTGATCAGAGTCCTGCTACCCTTCTGCTTTATGGCTTGAATTCCTTACAATAGCATCAAAGGTGGAACATTTCCCATCAGTTACAAAACAAACAAAAACCAAAATGTTCTGATGGCCTTTCAAGTTCATAGCAACATTGTGGTCATGGATCTGACTGCAGCTCAGGCAGCTGCAAAAAGCTGCCAACAATTAGAATTACTGTGTAGCTGTGTTGGGTACCAGAAGCCGTGGACAATAGCATGGGCTGCACCATAAACTGAACAAGGCTGACTGTTGTGTGAGCAAAGGCATCGTGTCAGTTGTGATCATGTTTGCATGTAGTGAAGGAGAAAAGCAATGTTCTGTAAAAGGCAGAGGTTTGTGCTTCTAACCCCAGAGTCGCATGTGTGTAAGTAGGGTTTGTCATGACAATGTATGCGGATGGAAGGGACAAAAGAAGGGTAGCTTGATTCTGTATTAGATGACAATGTGTTACAATGTCTACCTTGCCTTTTAAATGTTGGTTGTTTCTGTGTACTTGTCAAAGCAAGATGCTTATGGCAGAAAGAGAAATTAGTATTCTGTCAGAAAAAAAGCATTGAAAATACAATATTGTTTTTAGTCATTGTCCCAACAGGGGAAAAAGTTCCCAGAAGAAGAAGTGTTTGTGATAACTACATAGATCACTTTAGTTGATGTAGGGAAAAAAAAGTAGAGAGAAAGCCTAGGCTGGGACTGTATTTCCCTTCTCCTTCTCAGGAATAAGAACTGGGACCATGGAATCATGAAGTGGTGAGGAGTTGGTGTGTGTTCCATCTGCAGCCATGAACTTCTCAAAAGATATACACAGCTCTTAGAGACAACTCACACCTTAAAATGAGGATATTCCAGTTTAGATTGGAAGCTATTTTGATAGGCCAGGAGGAGAACATAACACTGATAGCTGCAGTGGGCACAACACAAGACTAACTAGGGTTACCTGCTGAGTCACAGGTATAACACATGAGACTATCTCCTGGGCTGAATCACCTTGAGACTGTTGTTGGTTTGTCAGGGCACCAACAAGTGTGCCCAAACTCTGTTTGTTCTTCTGCATGCCCTTGGCTGCTGTGTACTCTGTAGGGAGCAATGTGCAATCTATTCCCAGCTACAAAGGACTGCTGTTCTTGTGGATAATGACTATGTCATTTCTGAGAGCTGGTGCAAGAAAACCAGCTTCCAAGCTGCCCCATGTACAAGATTTCAGAAATAAGGCAATAGGGCAGGGGTTCATTGGTACTGATCAGGATTCACTTTCCCAGCTCTGGGAGCTGTTCACCATAAGGGCAAGTCATTTTGTCTCAGTGTGTACTTCAGTGTCTGTGAAAAGCCCATAAATAATGCTCTCAGAAGTGAAATGATTTGAAGCTCTCCATGAAAGTTCTATCCAAGCCCAAGCTGCCATATTCAAGCCAGCCCCAACAATACCTCATGAAATGTGTTCCTTTCATGTTTATTCTGGGGCCATGGGGAACAATGTCCTTTCAGGACAATAGTTGTCTGCAATTCATGGTGAATTTCCTTTCCTTCTCTCATTAAAATCCATTCATTTTCAGCTCAGCCTCTTCATTCTCAAAAATACATCTTGGATATTTGTCAACTTCTATTCATCTTACTTAGTCTTTGCATCTAATCTCTTTGAGTCTGAACATTTCCTCTGATGGCAGAGCCTTGAGAGTGCTATTCTGCCAATTGGGATGCATTGAGGAGAGCCTCTTGGCAAACTGGCTCATTCTTGGGAAATAGACATATTTGAGTAGTGAGACCTCAGGCATTTATACTGTGCAGGACACCACAATGCTCAGCACTCAGTAAAACTCAGAAGAGAACCACTGCCTAGAAAAGCAAAATGCTTACTGGCAAATGTTTTTCAAAATGGAAAGCTGGCTTCAGTGCCCAGTTTAGTTCAGTACTCCCTGTGAAGTCTCAGGCAGGCCACTTCATCTGACTATGTAGCCTGGAAGGCAGTAACACAAGATTGCTTCTTGTGCATGTTATTTTATCTGCTTCCTGCTCTGACGCGTGTTTCAGGTAAAGGAGAGCAGAACTGTGATGATGTTACTCCCTGGTAGTAAGTGAAAAGAGATTGACTCCTTTCAGATAAAACTGTTCAGCAGCAGTGAAATCATAACAGCTTTGGCCCGCTGGTGATTCAGCAGCGTTTAATCCACTGACAAGGAAAGACTGCCCTCGACTCCTTATTCTGTTCTCTTGAAAAGGGAGACACTGTACGTGACTGGCACTCAAGAAAGAGGCTTCTGCTGCCCTAACTCCAGAGATCCTTGAGAGCCTGCTGACATCTGGTGGGAACTGGAAGGATCACAAGCCTTTTGTGATTGCAAAAGAATTTATAAAAATAAATTTTAAACATAAATTTTGAAAATAGAGCCCCCCCAAAAGAGCAACAAAAATGTATTGATTTTATGCTCAGAATCACAACAGTATAAAATCTAAACATGATATTATAATGATACATGCTGAACACTATAGTTCAGAGATCAAAGGGCTTGAAATGCTGGTGGGATATAATGGAGCTGAAATACAAGGAATTTGTCACTGGATTTTTGCAGAAGTGTGAATGCCATCTTTTTATCAGTCTAGTCAGAATATCAGTATAAAACCCAAATTATGCTGGTCACAACTGCTCATTATTCAGCTCTAGGGCCCTAAGATATGATCAGACTCCATCATGTTGCAATTTGCAAAAAGCACATATAGTAATACCTTAGCCTGGAATGTACCATTGTGGATTTGTTCAGCGACTCCACTAGTGAGCAGTTAGATATATGTGTCCAGAGTTAGGATGAGGTGTGGGTCTTGCAATGGGCACTAAACTTCAGTGAAGAGAAAAGTAGTAAAGTTAAAGTTATATTCAGGCTATTTCTGGAGGAAGGGTTGCATGAAGTTCAAATTAATTGTCCTATTTGACCTGCATGAATATGAATGTGAATTGGTTTTCCGGTTTTTTCTGGATCTTTTAAATCCCACAAATGTATACACTATTGCCTTTCCTCTCATTTTTGCTAGTGCACTTTTTGTATCTAGCTGTGTACAGCATTTCTGCAGCTTCCTTCACAAGATGGAGCAAATAATACCAGCAAGATTTGCTCCCAGTATGTTTTAGATATTGGAACAGTATGCCCCTAAAAACAGAGTATTGCCTGCATTTGACAGAGGTTTTGTGAGGTCTTTGATAAAGTCAGAAAAGTCTGAAATGTTATTAACCAATCTCCTTTTTGTCTTCCTTTTTTTTTTTAGGATTTCTAATGGGGAAAGAATGAATTTAGGAGGGAATCAGTAAAATGATGGTCAAAAGGACCTTTCTGACTTTTCAGCCGCTGTTAAGTTTAAACAATTGCACCCTGTTGCTGCAGCTTATTTATCTTTTCATCCTTTGGTAAGAAAGAGTTGGGTTAGATGACAAAGCAGGGTGGATTTTCAGCCTATCAAGTCCAAAGCAGATGCCCTCTTGGCTACTTAGGAGAGAATTTTTTATTCTGAGGATTCTGGTTGTGTGCCTTGAGCTGAGCAGACCTCTGCCTCCCTTCACAAGCCAGTTCATCTTTGCAGTGATGTCATGATGTGTGGTATCACTGCTGATAACCTTTTTAGCAGAGCCAGTTGTCCACAGACCTCCATTGTATGAGCTCTGTCCCTGTTGTTTCTGACAGCATGAGGTGACCTGATTCACTCCAGTGGGTTCATCACACATATTCTCACTGGGAGATTTCCCCCTCTGACAGGCCATGGCCAGCACCCATCCTGCTAGGACCCTGCAAGCCCTCACCTTGTGTTCATGGAAACACAGAGCTACACACAGATGGGCCCTGGCTGAAAGCTGGTCTGGTCAGTGGTGTTTGTGGGGGCACAGTGAGCACAAGGCACAAACCTAACACTACCTGGGTAGACCTTAGGCCTTGGACATAGTAGACTATATGAAATCTTCAGAGTTTAGTGTTTGGTAAGACCATTATTTTAGCTTCCCTGACCAGTGCTGGAGCTGGATGCAGTTCTGCTGACAATGAGGAGTTCATGGAACTGTTATGACACATTGGTAAGCTGTTAAGTCCATGCACAGAAAGCCTTGTTCAATGCTCTGCTATACAAATGACATATTTTGGATCAGAAAGATTCTCCTGCCCAGACAGGAATGAAGGTAAAATCCACACTTAGAAAGTCTCTACTAGCTGTAAAAGATTAATTGACTATTAATTGACTATTAAATCAATATTCATTAATAATTCATATTATTGTAAATTTGATTGAATATTTTTGATTCAGTTTTGTAGAAAGCAGTGTCACATACAGGCACTCACGTGCAAACACACACATTGCTGTGTCTTAAGGATTGAACTGATGTCTGATTTTAGTGTAGATTATTCTGTGATTTAGCAGAAGGTGAGAACAAAGGAAAAAAGAACATTACTACAAAAAGTTAAAGAAAGGTGGAAATTCTCCCAGGTAGCCCCTTTTCCTTCATAATTTGTTGGCAATCTGTATCCATTATCAGCCTGTTCCCATGGCAGGTAAATGCATCGCCACTAATGCAGATTCCCTTACCAATCTTGCCAGCTTTCTCACATACCATTTTTGTGTTTGTGACATGAGATGAATTTGGAGAGAGTATATTCTACCTCTTCCAGGAGTTAAGACAATAGCAATATACAGGCTTGGTGCCCTCAGCTGTAATAGAAGTGCCTGAGTGTTTAAAGCAGATTACTCATATCTCAACCAGTGTTCAAAGAACAGCCAGACAGGAAGAGAAGTGCTGGTATTTTGGAGGGAAACTGTGAATTGAACACGTGTAAACCCTCTGACTGAAAGCTGTGGAGAGGACATAGCTGTTCTATGGGGAGATAGACATGGGAGTAATGGGCAAAATAACCCCATCTGTGCCATGTAATGATTTTGAGGCAAGTTGGACTGAAGATACAGAGAGCAGCAGCTTTGACAACGGTTCTTCTTTGCTGCCCAAGACTGTAATCACTTAAACTGACTACAGATCATTGATCAGTGAAGTCCTGACCACCTGGAGGCAGCCTAGCTGCACTTTGAATTCCTCAAGGGCTTTACAAAAAACTGTGAGTCAAGGTGCACAACCAGAAGTGAGGTGTGTAAACCTTTTGCCCTATTAATGAAACTACTAAGAGGGGATGAATAGGTGGATGTTTTTGCAAATGTTATTGAAAATCCCAGCAGCAGCTGGAATGGACTGCTCTGGGAGGAGATGCCTGGAGCAACGTTGCTCTGAAGGAGTTGGGTGTTTGTATTGAGCTGAGAGGTGTGGTCATCCCAGTGCTGATGGCATTCCAGGCTTTGTCTGGATTCTGTCTATGCGAACAGTTTTAGGTCTTTTGATCTAAAATTGCTGTAAAGCAAAAGGAGTGATGCTGAGACCATGCTAAGTGACTCAAGTTAGGTGATACTAGCAGAATGTCTAGCTGTGAAATACCACTTTGTTCCTACCCAGTTTTCAAATAATACCTTAGCAGAATCCTACTCTTTCCCTTAGTGATTTTTTTTTTCTCTTAACGATTCAGTGGTAATTTCCTAATAGTAGAGATAGAGCTCCGTGTTCCTAACACACACACAGAGGTGAAGGGCAATGTGTGGTAACTGAGAAGTGCAAGAATGAAGAATATTTCATGTCTTGTATTGTCTTTTACTTGAGTCCTCACTCAGCACTTCCTAAGCATTACCTGTGAATCATGGATCCTTAACACAGCAAAGCAGTAGACAAAGAAAATGAGGCATGATAATGTTAAGGAACTTGTCTTAAAATGAATGATAGATATGATGAGGAGAGGAAGCCAGGAGTTCTTGAGGAATTCATGTAGTGCTATTCCAAGTTAAATAAACTAACTTTTTATTTCTTATATCAACTGAAAGTCAAAATTCCCTGAGAGTTATTCAGTTGTTTCAATTTAGGATTAAAAATAAAAAAAGTCAGAAAGCATTTTCTGTGTTCCTGTTGAATACTCAACTACAAATTTTGTTTGCTTTCAGTGGATGAAAAAAGGTGGAAGCAGCATAGGTTAATGAGAGACCAAGGTTCAGTTCCTGCTTCTGGAACAGTGACAGCCTCCTGATCAGCATGAGAGTGTCATCAGGATGGTTCCTTTGATTACATGGTGCTAAATCTGCAGTAAAATAAAGAGCTGGGGGAAGTTTGGGATTTTCTGACAAAGACTCAGATTCGGATCTGTTGTTTCATCCACCATTTCTGAAAGTGTGTGAGTTAAGTTTCCGTCTGCTACAGGAGTGTTTTCCCTCGTGTTGCCATTTGTGGCAAGACTGCAGGCCAGGCATGCTTTCTCCTGATGTAGTAGTCCAAGCTCCTGCTTTATCAGCACTTTTACAAATACAATAACAGCAGTTTCCTTGTGCTTATGGTGGGGATTTGCTTTGTGAGTACTTGTGTTGCTATAGCTACATTTCCCTAATGTTCATTATTTCTCATAGTGTCCTTGTCACTTATCCAAAGGTGCTGGCATTAAGCAAACTCACAGCATGTTGTTTCTGCCTTGGGAACTATTTGTAGGTGTACTGAACGAGCCAAGAGGTACTGCAGCTGGTGCTTTGCGTGGAATAAATCTGCTTCAACCATGAAGGAAAGTGGTAATGGAAGTAGTTAGTAGCTTTTTACAGAAGTGCGATGGGAAAGGAAAGCCTACAGTCATTGGCATGTCTTTCCAAGAGTGTTGAACAGGAAGGAGAAGAAGGGATTGTCATCTCTCAAGAGAACAAATGAAGGGAAGGGAGGGAGCACAGGCAACCTCAGTTAATTGCTAGGTTGTGTAATGAGCTGGGGTGCTGGACGGCTACTGTATAGTCCCCATTGTGTCTGTCGCCTGGTTGGGGGTGTACTGCTCTCAGGCATTTTAACTGCTTTTTGGGGTTTTGTTTTTTGAATGGTTTAATGAGAAAACTAAATAGCTGTATAATTCAGAACAGGATTGCAAAAAGTTCACTGTCCCTCAGGCATGAATGTGTAACTGGTGCTGTGCAGAAAAGGCAGTGAATTCTGAATAGCCACCTACTTCATATGACAGGACACTGAACAGTTAAAACTGCGTAAAAAAGTAGAGATGATCGTTGGCAGATATTTCAGACTGACATCTGAGATATGCTTCATACTCTGCATCTTTTCTTAATCTCCCATATTGTTTTCTCAGGCCTTGATTAGTCCTTAAGTGGTATTAAAACAGCAACTATCACTTGTTAATAGGCACCAAAACCTCTACCTCCTAATTCCAGTTGGGCGTTGGCTGTAGCTATTGGATGGAATTTTATAATCTCTCTAAACTAGTACTTGCATATTAAGGCCACTGTGATGATTAAGAAATTGGAATTAAGAAAAGTCTGTTGTGTAAGGAGAAGCTGAGACAAGTTGGGCTGTTTAGCAAGGAGAGCGGAATGCTCAGGGGGATCTTATCAATATGTACAAATTCCTAAACAGGAGGGAGTAAAGAGGTAAAGAAGCAGAAACAGATTCCTCTTAGTGGTATCCAAAGACAGGACAAGATGCTATGGACACAAACTAAAATCCAGGAAAATCCATTTAAACATGAGAAAAAAACCTTTTTCACTCTGAGGATGGTCAAATAGCAGAACAGGTTGCCTAGACATGTCAAGGAGTGTCCATCCTGGAGATACCCAAAACCCATGTGAATAGAGTCCTGAGCTCAAGGTGACACTGCAGGGAGTTGGAGGGTTTAGACTGGAGGGTTCCTAGAGCTTCCTTCCAATCTCAGCTATTCTGAGTTGTGTTTCAGGGATCCAGTGTTAGTTGTTCCATGCATTTGGGCCTGGAGAAGCATGAAGTATTAAGTTTTGTTATTCCTGGTGTGCACAAAGTAAGTGACCAAGACAAAACCGATTATATCAGTATGGCACTACAGAATATTTTTCTGGCTTCATAAGCTTATTTCTAACCCTACAAAGCTACACCTGTGCAAGATTATGTTACACACATCTTCATAAGTGCTTGGCCTTCCCTCACACATATTACTGGACATTTAAGGGCTTCTAATAGTGGGGTCTAACTCTCAGTCTGCTTAGCCTGCAAGGGCAAGCTCTCCTTTCTGTGTAAGGATCTGAAACAACTTCTATTTTCTGTTGTATTACCATAATATTTAGTCAGCTTTGCAAGCAGTAGGTAGGTAATCTTCATGTTGAGCCCAGCTTTGTGATTTAATAGCTGTGAGAAATACCATTGTCCTTCACTAGTAACTGAGTGTTTTGCAGCTGGAGTTCCTGTGTAAGTCCAATGAGTAAGACACTCAGATTATGCAAAGTATCATTTAAAGTTCTATTTATTAATGCTAACACTGTTTTTGTTCACGTTTGCACTGCAGTTTGTCCTGACTGGCAGCTAGGTGGTAGAGCACAAAGGGTAATCTCAATACCACTTCTGAAGTAAAAAGAGTGACCATAGGCACAGACTGAGGTTCTCTGCCATAACACATCTCTGGCATATTAGGATGTTTGCAAATTCCAGTCAGAGCCCTTATTATGCTAAATAATATCTCATCAGGAATCATCCAGAGCAGTATGATTCTCTTTTCTGACTGAGGAAAGTTCGTTTTGTGTGTAGGAAGAATCAGAGATTTTATCATCTGTGTTTAGTTCCCAAGTTTTCCAAAACTCTGTAAACCTTGGACAAATCACCAACCACTGCCTCACTTCCCTATGAATGAAGTGGGACAATATATTTTCCTTTCTTTTCAGTTTATCCTGACTTGTCTAGTAGTGTGAGCTCTTTAAAGAGTGGGTTATCTTTTCCAAATGAATACATATCAGTGAGCCTCGATCTCCAGGGAGTTTTGCATGAATAAAGAACACAGAAGTGGGACACTTGTGCTGTGTGTGTGGGGAGATGTTTATCAGCTGCTAGATGTGGCCAGATTCCACTATACATCATCACAAAATCTGCCTTTAGAGGAAGTTTAAAGATAAGCCCCTATCAATAAAGTATTTTCCCTAGAGCTCATATTGGTAAATAGTTATGTAATGCAGCTTCTTTTTAATATAAATAAATAGAAAATGAGCAGATTGTTTTCAGAAATTCTTTTAATATCTCTGTAAAACAGGAAAAACTTTTGTCAAACAGCAAACACATCTGTCAAACAGCTGCACAGATGATGCACAAATAATGACCTATGAGGACTGTCTTCTAAGTCCAAAATATTTGTTCTAACCCACAGAAAAAAACACCTTTGCATAAAGTACAGGAATATTTTCACTAGGGAGCTTATTAAATTATTGTGGTACAAAAGATGAATTGTGCATTCGTTACAGTATAATGCATTGATTGCCTAACAGTACATGTGCAGTAATTAAAGTCAAAGAAAAAGGCCAAATACCAAATGAAGGTAAAAAGTTATGAAAAAAAATTGGCTGTTGATATTTAACAGAATTGTGTGAACTATCCTTTGTACGCAATGTAAAGATAATAAATGTAGAATGTATGGAGAGTAATGCTTTGAGGAAGGACCAAATTCAATGAATTTAAGACAAAACATTGAATTCTGTATATGTTTATATCAATATAAATCCAGGGTTACTCCTGGATTTATTTAGCATTGCTCTGGAACCTTATTAATATGTTTGAAATTAGCATCTGACTCACATAATTAATTCCATTTCTATATTTTCCTGCCTTCAGACTATTGGCGGGCAGAAAGAAAAAAATGGGCCGTGGCCTTACTTATAATTGTATTACAAAGGCTTTTTCTAAAAGACATACTTTAAATTTTCATTTAATACTCCATTCTTTCTGAATTATAAACCTCTAATTTGTAATAGATAATAAAATAGGTATTTTATTTTCTTGCTTCAACTGCAGTTTTATACACAATGTCTCTTAATATTTTCTCTTTTGCAGAAACCAAGTAAGTTTTAAAAGTATATACAATTTAGTTAGGTTGTTTCAGTTTCCTATGTTTACAAGTTACTCTTCTAATGCACATTTAATCACTTCTATATGTCACCTTCTAGATAAGGACTTAGAAGTACTACTAAGGAGACAAATACAGTCTTGCACCTTGAACAGTAGATTTCTGCTCAAATCCACCCAAATGAACAGAAAGACTTTTTACAAGAAAAATAAACTGTACAGAGAATTCTTTAATTTGGTGGCTGATTCAGCCCCTACTGAAACCAGAAGGACATCCCAGATTTCAGTTCCTAGGTAAGAGTGAGAAGATAGTTAATCAATGTAAAGGGTTAGGGAAAGATGAAATGTATGTGTGTACCACAACACACACACAGTTGTTTCATCTGGCTTAGTGTTACATTCCTTTTTCTATGGATGTAGAAGGAAAATACTGATGCTATCTGCATCTGTTCATATTGCTGGAAAAAAATTAATATTCCATGCAATTATTAGACTCCTCTTCCTTTGAAGAGAACTGGAGTTTAAAGGCATTCTATTTCTTCTGTTCTTGATTTAGGTTTTGTACTGACAGTGGCATAAACTCATGGGCTGGAGTAATGACAGGAAATGGTCCTGTGTTGTTCGAGCAACCAAAGGTCACCAAATTGAGTCCTTCCAACTGCTGGAGTAAACACTGATTTGCAGTCCAGAAGCCAAAAGTGAACAACAACAGATGAGGGACAACTAATCTTCCACCAACACCAACAGAATCTTAGACTTTTGTAGTTGCCCTCTGGATAGTAAAGCTAATTCCAAAGGCTCCTATAGCCTTGCTGCAGTCCCAACATATATTCCTAACAATTAATATGTTATTACACAGAATGCAAAAATTGTCCACAGCAATTTAACACAGCAGTGTTGCAGGGCTGGCTGGCTGTTTCTTCATACTTTGAGCCAAGAAATAAATGACTTATGCAAGACATGTTAAACAAGGTTTTTAAATTACTTTGAAATTGGGATAATCTAAAAAACCATATAATATAACACTTGTCTCTGCTGGCTTGACATCTCTTTAAAGTAGTTGCTGAGCAGTCCCTGGAGCCCAAGTGGAATAGCAACAAGAAGAGTCATATTGCAGGGATCACATTCAGTAGGAATCCATCGCTCGGAGGACCCGAAGGACTTCCAGCACAACTTCATAACAGAATAAATATTCATCCTGTGTGTGGACACACCAGTTGAAACATCTGGTTACATTCAACATAAATTTTAGACAAAGAATCATGGACTAGCTGAAGTTATATGTTTATATGTTATAGGTTTATAACATCATAATTTTTTGTCATTTGGATAAAAAACTTACATTTCTAAGAAAATCCTTGTTCTTTTTGTTCCATCACTGGTAAAAGTACAGGAATGCTGTAGTTTAAGCATGTGTTCAACTCTCATTTAGGACAGTGAAGGTTATATGTTTGCTTAATTTTAATCACATGCTCAATCATTACCCTGAAGAAAAATAGATCAAAGCATGTGCTAAAATATTTGCCTGTAGGAATAACTTCTTTTAGTCTTCTCTTGCTTTTATTCTTACCAACTGTTTTCTCTAAGGTGAGTTAGCTGCATCTTGTCTTGTTCTGTGTGAAAAATCTTTTCAGAAGTGGGTTTAGTTGATGAGTAGAAGAGTTTACTTGGTGATGATAACTCTGCAGTAGCAAGAATTCAACTGAAGGGTGTAATTTTGTAGGATAGAGTTTATAGTAAATCACTGTTTCTTTGATACTTGATTTTCTTCTTGCTTTAGAAAAAGAAAGGGGAATGTGTGCTACCTGTCCTATATTGCTGTTTTGCTTTTATTTCACTTATTTTGTAAGGAACAGACTTTCATATTTAAAAGTAGACACCACTTGCCTAGAAGGCTGTTACTTTCCTCAAGTGAGTGCACTAAAATTATATTTTAAGCCCCATATTTATCAAAGCATGGGGAGCTGTACCACTGACTGAGGATTAAAAAAAATAATAATCTAGTTGCATATTTAGAACTTACCTTAGTTTGGATCATGCCAAAACGCTGGTCTCGCAAATCTCTCACTATCTGCTTGATGTTGAACTATCAGAAGAGAACAGTTTTTATTTGGTTGACATGCAAATTATAAAGAAAGATTTAAGCATATTCAGATGGGGAAGCTGTGACAGTTCTTTTAGAAATAGTATATTTGTAGTTATTATCTTTGTAGTTTAAAACAATGAAAGCTGGGTTTGTTCAATTTTATTAGGGTGAATTTTTGAAGGATTTGTTCTGTTCTAAGATGCTCCCACCATCTTGTTGACATCCATACCAGTTTGTAATAATTTAAAATGACCTGTTTGATACTTACACATAAATCTTTCTCTATATGGCTGAGAAGAATTTCAACACACAGCAAAACTCCACTTCTTCCAATGCCAGTGCTGCAGTGAGCAATAATAGGTCCTGTTCTGTGAGCTTTTCTCATGTAACAAATGAATTTTACAAGCTGCCCAGCCAGTTTGGAAGTATTGTGGTCTGGCCAAGTGGTAAATTGCAAATGGCTTATAATGCGCTTTTCTTCTGTCTGGGAGAGAGAAACCAGAAAGGTTAAAAATTATCAGTTCCAAAACCAATTTTCAAGGAATTCCACTAAAATTTTTCCTTCAGCCTCATTCTTAAAATCGTTTGTTTACTCTACCATTCTTTAGCTTTTCACACTTGACTCCATTCGAGTTTCTGTAGGTTTCAAAGAATGCACTCAGAAACACAGGCCTAGGAAATTTGCTTCATATGACTTTGACAAGACACTGAAGTTACTCTGTTGCCTTGAAAGAATGTGGTTATGTCATTTGTTGGTTAAAAAGGAAAAAGAAAAGCATTTTTAAAATTGGAACATTGCAGTACTGTTTGTTAAAGTGGTTTTTGTAGCTGAACTAAGCTTTACTAGTAGAAGAGTAGTAATATAAAAGCCATAATAGTAACATTGGAAATATCTGATGGCTATCAGATATAAAAGAATAACTTGTGATTTGATACTCAATATGCAAACCAACTAAAAATCCTTACAAGAATAAATAAAATGTAGATAAAATAAAGAGTAATATTAATTGAATTTTCCTGGGTCAACAATTCTTGTAGCCAGTTCACAAAGCCACATTAAAATATGAATGCTAACTACCTGGATTTTAAATATCAGAAGAATTTGAATGTAAGTGTGGATTTCTGCTGAAGTAGATCTGTGGCTTTCTGTAGTAGTTTGCTTTTAGTTCAGTACAAACATAGCAATCTTAAAATGTTCATTGAAACAATCAAATATGGTGTTCATCCTTGCCATTTTAATAGTCTTTTGGAAAGACTCGTATTAAATGTTTTACAATGCTTCACACTCAGTGACAGAAGGTGAATTTCCTCAAATAGACCAATTGTTATTTTGATGGAAGAGGCACCAAAGTTTAGTCTGGTAGAGTTTTTTTAATTATGCCACTAAATAATATGTACTGCAGAAATTTTTGCAAAGCTTTACTTAATATCGAGGCAAGACTGATGGACTTATACCTGCCCCATTTTCCGTGTTCTTCCACCTGGATTCTGATTTTATTAAGTTTCTAAAAAATTGCTGGTAGATTTGTAGTTTCGTCTGTGTTTGTGTCTTTTCATGAACAAAACAGTCTCATTTGTCCTAAATTCTTGGATAAAAGCCACCTTCTTCCTTTCTTTCCATCCAACCACCATTACAGAATATGAATCCACTCTGGTGAGGATGTGATTTGATGAGAACAGTTAGCAATTCTGAGAAACACTGAACATACCAGTTCTGTGACTATTAGAGGTCTTGCTTTTGGAAGTTCTTGTCCAAACATATGTAATATTGGATCCATTGCTTATGCAATGAACAAAAAAGAAGAACCTCATGGACCCTAATTTCATGACTGTTATTCAGACTTTTACATCCCTAAAAATTACTGAGTACATATTATGGAAGAAGCAAACAATATTACTTGTATCCACTCATGTAAACTACATAATCAATTTCATCTTGTCTGAAAGTATTAAGTCAACTTACCTGCTTGTTGATTATTTCTATTTTTCTAATGATGAAGTATTCCATAATCTGGTAATTGTGCAGCCTGAGATAGAAATTAGCCAGGTCTTGTGTGTTATAAGGAGATTCAGGCCAGTATCGATGACATTTGACTTGCCCTAGCTCCACTTCTTTTGTCATCATGGCAATCACGTCTGATTCACTCTCCCAGACCATTTGCCAGAAGTCAGACATAGTAGATGGCAGAGGCCCTTGTGTTATAATATAAAAGTGTTCCTCTTCTCCAACATTCATTCTAACATAACTTGCATTAATGTAGTCATTCTTTTCTCCCAGAGGAACTCGTGTCTTATCATCTGTACAGAAACAGAAAGATGCTATTTCAGCTGTGGATCTGAAACAGAGTTCTACCATCTCCAGCACTCAGGATATAGCAGCTTTATTTCTCTTAAGGTACTTGTATAACACTGTGAAAAGCCTTCTCATTACTACAGAATTATTGTTTGCCAGTGTTCCAAAATAGTGTACCTAATTCTGCTTTTCATGTATTGCATAGGAATGTTGTCATTGGATGTTGGTGTTATAAGCCAGGAAAACTTCTAAGAATATATATACTGCAGCACTGATATGTAGAACTGCTACAAAGTTTTGCATTTGTTGTCCTGTTGCTGCAGTTTAGAAGGATGTTAAGGGTCAAGAAAGTTTTCTCGTGTTTCTCTGATGACTGTTCACCAAATGTATGTTCTCATTTCTGTGCATACTTACATGGTAGGATATCTTGGTATCTGTTTTTATTCTGGTTTTCTGGTGCTTTGCCAGTTCTGCAGTCATCTATTGGTTTCACATGTTCTAAAGCCTAGACCAAAAAGAAATTGTCAATCCATGTTGTTCACATCCTCAACAGACACCTTTTACAGTGTCAGTGTGAACAAACTTTACTGCTGTGTATAACCCAAGACTGGCAAATAGACTTTTTACAGAAGAGAATCAGTACATCATTCTCTAAACTTCTAGGCAAGGAATTCAATTTGCTTTGTACTTTCTTCACCCCGCACAATATTTCTACATTTTCAAGTGATATTTCCAACCCTCATCATTACAAGTCCCTGTTGTATAGTGCTGCATTATAGATGTTTGGAATACTGTCTTGGCCAAATGCCAGCATTTATGATTGATAACACAATGACTAAAGCACTATTAACAATGACTATTGCACTATTAACAGTGCAATAATGACAGTGAATATTTTCAGTGATGGAGAAAGTGATGAGTATGGGGAACAGCACCAATGACATTAAGTACAAATCATACAGTCAGTAAGAACTTCACAGCAAATTTAGGAGAATCAAATGCAGTGTAGTCAGAAGCAGGAAAGTGCAAGTGTATTTAATTTACATTTTTGTGTTACCTCGATGGTTTTTTTATTCGTCTACCTATTTGCTATGCATTGTACAACGCTCAGCCATCACATTCTGCCACTATACATTTATATGAACTGAAGTACATGTGACAGTTCTTGAACACTTTCATCAGTTACTATGGCTTTTACTCAGATAAAATATCCACTGGCTTTGTTAACCAGCACTATTTATCAGATCTTTATGTTTTATGGGCAGACGTGTGACTCAGTTTACAGTAAGGTATACCTACATCAGTATTGGAAAGTAACAAATGGAAATTAATACATGCCCTTGAGCCTTCAGGGAATGTCAGCAAATCCTATGTATTTGAGCCTGTGGGATTTTGTACCCAGAAAGTCAGAGATATAAAGGCAAGTGAAAGAAACAGATAACATTGCAGTTACTGTGGAAAAGTGGCAGCAATCTATTTCACTGCTAATGAGCATGTAAGCATTAAAGAAAAATCCAGTACTATGTTGAAAAATTATTAAATAATCTGTTCTTTGGGAATTTCATGATAACTGCAGACTCTGTTTATGTTCTGAAACGAGATTTTACAAGCCTTGCTAATTTTACATTTTTTAAATGTTTTATATGTAATCAGATGTAATTATGTGTTTTCAGTACCTATGGAGGTGCATTACTTTTCTTTTTAATTTCACTAAGTCCCTGACCATCACAGCATCTTGTGACAGTGAGTTCTGTGGATAACTGAAGTGTCCCACTGTGTGGAACATTTTCTTTTCAACTGTTTCTACACTAGTGAATCCTTAGCAGCATGGATTTCTTGCTTAGGTGCAGCCCCTAGGGTAGTTCTTAGGCAGATGTTTAGCAGAGCTGAGGGGGTAGTAGGAAGATGTCAGTTTAGGAAAAAGTGATTCCCAATCTACCTATGAATGTTACATTATTTGTTTTCATTCTACATGGGGAGTATCTTTCAACAGGGAATGGTGTAAGCCTGACATGTGGAAAGAGAGAGATGCAAATGCTGTACTATGACCCGAACAGCAGAGTAGAAAACCTATTTTAGCAGGAATAATTGTCAGAAAAAAAGGATTCAGTAAAGATATACAAGCTGAACTCCCATACAGTATGCAGAAGGCTATTAAAAGTCACTTTCTTAGTTGTGCTGAACTGTTAGTTCTCAAAAAGAAATCACAGTTTACCATAAACTCCTTTAGCACTTCTTGATTCTCAATCCGCAGCTGAAGGCCTTGAATAAGACCTGTTATGCCAGTCCTTGGATCTACTCCACTCTGTGATGGTTTCAAGTTAATTAACTGAGTCAGTTCATCTCCAGAAGCAAAGGTTCTGTCTATATATCAACAACAACAACAAAAAAGCAAACAAAAAACCAAAACACAATAACAAAAACCAGTAAGTTTTTAATTATTATTGTTCATAGTGCAAAATCATGGCTTTATAAACTAGAGAGGTGCAGTATGTATATCTATTTTACTGCTTATATTGTGGAAGTGTAATGTGAGAAAATGGAAGAAAATATTTTCAACTTATGTTCACAGCAGAAAGAGGAATAAGCCAACATCATGGATACAACCAGCACCACATTTCATGTTATTTGGAAGCAGATCCAACTATTCCAAGTTATTTCCTCACAGAGTTTCTAAATACAGTCTGTTCTAAATAAGCTGGTCTTGCAGAATTGGAAACTTTAATGTTAGTTTATACTGGTATAGGAGACTCTGGCCACATCTCCACAGAGAATCATCTTCATGTTTCCAACACTTCCATGACAGTATTTCCACACTCCAATGCTAAGAATAATCATGGCAAATTCTTCCTTCCTAAAGTAAACACATATATTTTTCTTCTCATCTTAGCTCACACTGCCCTTGAAGAACAAGATATGAACTATCTTTGATGCACCAAAGTCAGGATTCATTTTTACTACTTAGCTCATCCTGAAATGTATGTTCTGATCCAGTACTTGACAGATTAAGAAAATGGATAAACATTGTATCTCAAGAAATATCACCACTCTAGTGGAGTGATATAAAAACTTTTGTTCCCATGATGAGTAAAAGCAGTAGCTTGTTGTGTAAAAAATAATGGTTTGAGGCAGAGGAATTATGGAATTTGGGTTTTTTTAATCATAGGCTACTCTTTGCAAGGAGAACATACCAGCTGCCTCAAGGAAAAGCTGATTATATGTTCCAGGGTTTTGTTGCAGGTGGAAGACAAGAATAAAAGCTCTGCTTTCCTCTGGTAAGGTATCGCTATTCTTAACTGATTTCTGTTACAATAGAGTTGTGCTTGCTGTGTTTTTGTCTGGGCTACAACTTGCCCCTACCTTGCCTGAGCTTCTAAGACACTTTCTGTTTGCATTCCATTC
Source organism: Sterrhoptilus dennistouni (assembly GCA_013397095.1). Classification (NCBI taxonomy): domain Eukaryota; kingdom Metazoa; phylum Chordata; class Aves; order Passeriformes; family Zosteropidae; genus Sterrhoptilus; species Sterrhoptilus dennistouni. The sequence goes on from VWZU01012032.1 coordinate 2,754,163, forward strand.
TTTAACCCTCAAAGAGGCTCCTATTATTTCGTTGAGAGTGCCAGTGAAGACAGATCCCCTCTCCAGACAAAGCACACTATTTCCCATACACCTCTCCTTCCAGATCAAGGGGAATTAAAAAACTCCAAACTCTGAGCAGGTAGTAAATGATAGATTGGTTATCATTTTCTGTTTCTTGGCCAGCAGGGCTTGGTACTGTGAGGGAGTTATCTGTGTTTTATGTCTAATAAGAGCCATCAACAATTCATTGCTTCCACCAGGTGAGAAGAAGCAAAAAGAGAGAGAAATCTGTATTTCATAGAATTTGTGAGATACTGCAGCATCCTCAGTAGGATCCCTTTTGAAAATTATTCTCATTTGGAGCAGAAGAAGCTTATTTTTCATAAAGGAACAATTGGGTAGATTCTTTCTGTAAACTCTTGTGGTCTCTGAGGGACTTTGGCACCTGAGCTGTGAAAGTGCTTCAGTACATGCTTAAGCACAGTTCTAGAGCTTTTAATTAAATTGTCATGGGAGGTGAAATTCTGTGATTCTGGGAATAAATTCTTGAGAGAAAATTTGATTCTTAATTCTTCATTTTTAATTATTTAATTTACATTTTTTGTGAAACAGTAAGGCAGAGGGGAGAGACCTCATGATGCATATCTCCTTTTAGAGTTACAAAATTTGGATGGCCCTTATATGCATCAGTGGTAAAAATTGTGTTTTGATTGCGTTGGTCTTTTAGCCTGAAAGAACAAATCCTTAGATTGTATAAAAGGGACTGGTGTTGTTCTCAATGCACATATATGGAGGTGCTGGGCTATACTGTTGAAGAAACAAGAGAAGTTTTTGCATGATTACTTCTAGGTAGAACAGGAATCCTGTGGGGCATAACATCATCTTCATTGTTCCAGCTGCCTGACTCAGACTGTTGATTTTCTCTTCTGCAGCTTTCACATTCTGCACATTTCTGTGACCTGTAAAACAACGTCAGTTGAAGTGGCAGAAGCTTTGATAATCTGAACCATACAAAGATTTTGTGGTTAATCTATTTGTTCTCATTTTTAACTTTCTTGAGCAACTATTTTCAAGAATTACTCAGAACTCTGAAGATCATAATGAGCATTTTGTCTGGAGTAATGTTTGCAAATATAGTTACTGAAAAATTCTGTTGTTGGTATATGGTCGTTGTTGGGGTTTTTTTCAGAGGTAAGAGCATACTCTGAATAAAAAGCTGCTCAGAAATGACTGGAAGTAAGGTTTTTCACAGCTAGAGACGATTTGCATTTATGACATTTTTCAATTGTTAGCCCATACACCTGGAAGCTTCAATTCTCTTCTCCCAGTAGTTGTGTGGAAGCTGTTCAGCAGCTCTTCCTGCAGGTGGAGCTGCATTCCAACAGACCCGTGCTTCTGTCATTTTCATACCATATTAGGACAGAACTAGAAATAAAATAATGATTTATCCATACTATTTATTTTAATAGTTTGACTTCATTTGAAAGACTTACCTCTCTGAAATGTTACTGATGATATCCTTATAGTCTTGCCCAGCCAGATGACCTTGCAGAGGAGATTTGTCTGTTCTTTCTGCATCCTGCAGGTTTCAAATAAGAAAAAGCTGTGAAAAATCAGTACACAGTTACTTTCATCAACAGTCTTTCTTATTTCTGACAGAAATGTGTCCTTCACTCAAGAAGGAAAGGGAAAATATAATAGTTTCCACTTTCAGAAGAATGTGTGTATTTCAGTAACCAGTCGGAGTAAAAAGCCTTATCAGCTGCATCTGTGAATTTCCAAACAATAGAACAATACAGTCTAGAGACACCTCTACATCTCAGCATGCATGACTGAACTTTGAAAAGTTTGTTATATCCTCTCTGATCTCAGAAAGAAAATGGAATCACAGGGATCAGGACTCACACTCTTCCCCTCCCAATTCTTGGCAGCAGGAAGCACCAGCGTCTGAGATGGAACTATTGGTAATAATTTCATTTTGTTATCTTAGACACAGTGATGCCAACAGTAGAACCAGGGTGCAGCTCCTCTGCTGAGCAAGCACTCAACTAACAGAGAAGGCAGACCCTTGATGACCCTCCATATGCAATATAAGCAATAGTATTGATGGCTGGTTTTCCATCCTACGGAGTAATAACTATGTCCTGCATTTAAATAATGATGCAGGGTAACTGCTGTTAGTATGTGAAAGTAGCTTCTTCTCAGCTGTAACACTAGATAAATGATTATTTAAATTTTAGTTCAAAATAGTGTTTCTTCTTTCACTACTTAATATTTCAGATGCACCCAGAAAACACCCTGTCATACTGCATACTTCAAATACTGAATCACCCAGAGAATCTTAATGGTATCTTCCATTTGTGTTTTATTTTCTTGCTTTTTTGCATGTATTTCCCCATTAGAATAGGGATGTTTGTAGCTGCTGATTTAACCATGAATTCATCTACCCAGTTTCATGCACCTACTGATTACATAGATCAGAGACTGCTGTATTGATTTTTGTTTTCAATTTGTGAAGAAAATGTGTTTTACTGCTTCATTTTTACTTTTTTTTTTTTAAAGTAGCTTGTCATTTTCAAAGTCTACATCTCTGGAGTAGATGGCAGCTGTGCTCAATAAAGTAAAACAGAAATAGTTTCTACTCCTAGGAGACAACTAAAGGCAAGCTGGAAACAATGAAGAAGAGAGAGGTTAATGGAACCAATTCAGGGAACCAATTTAAGCACTTGCTTAAATTTAGTCATGTGCTGTGCTGAACTAGATAGACATAACCACTTTGCTTAAAACTAAATGTTTCCTTTAATACCTTTCTAACTGGGGATCTGATAGGTAACCTGTAACCTTATTACTATCTCTTACTTCTCATTGATATTATTTGTTGGGTGTATTTCTTTGTCAGATCATAGATACAACCTTATTTTGATATTACATTTCGGTAGTCTCTAAAAGTTTAGTTCCAACACCCATTCCAACAGCATGCTTAAAACTTCTGCAAACAAATTCCTCCTCAAAGTTTTCTCAGCTTATTTATGTCAAGGATTCTTACAATTTTTCTTTTTCTAGTTCAATTGCATTACTTGAATCACAGTTTGGTTTTTTTAATTTGTTTTATGGAGGACAAGAAGACCTAAATTTCTAACTTCTACTGAGGAGTTAGATGCATTTGAATTATGAATATTAGTGGAGATAGCCAAATAGAAATCTTTTTATGCATATGGTTTAGAAATACTGAAAGAATAGTGAAATCAATAAATTATTCATTTCAGTATTATAAAGAATCAGAATAAGACTTACATATGCAACCTTTCTTCCCTCCACCCTTTTAGCATATGTATTATACTTATCATATGCTCTTATCTCAGTGGAATCCTGACTCACTCAAATGTCAGCAGCTCCAGTCATGGCAGCACACTTCCCTCACATTAAGCTTTTTTTCATTAAGAAGCTGTGGTTCCTGCCCACATTGCAGCAAACCCAACTTGTAAACAAACAGATGAGTACATTGCCTGGTAACTTCTGAAAACGTCTCCAATTTTACCTTGTTGCACATTTGGTTGGAGCCTTCTTCCTTGAAACTGGAAACAGGCTGAGCTTGCAGGCTTCCCCCTCCACTTGCTGAATACCAGAAAACAAAACCAAAATCAAATACATGAAAATATAGGTCCATTTTTCCTCTGCTGCTGCTTAGACCAAAGAACTTTGACCTCAGATGGGGCACTGACATACAGTGTCATAAACTGGCATGGAGTCTCCCTCTTGTGAATGCCTGGGAGAGTTAATAGAGCACAAATGCCATATGTCACCATCTAAGAAGCCAGCATAATTCAGACTGCTGGAAGAAAAGGCCTGTATCAATATCAGCTGTAAAAAACCTGAAACAATATAAATCTGCCCTCCCTAATCCAACTCATTCCTTCACAGTGCTAAGAGGAAAATACCATAGATAACTTTGTTGCCAGTACTCGTATAATACTATTGTGTTTTGCAGGAAAACAGTTTAAACTTCCCAGAAACTGTGTAATTCACTGATGTCATGTAAGAAGAAAATGGCAATAGCAGTGTCTTCTTGACTAAGAATATTTGAAACAAAGCCTTCAATTTGTAACCATCAGGCCAGAAGGAGGAATTCTATATCCTTCTCACTTAAGTTTCTCCACATTATAGGAAATGTTTCAGTATTCACAGAAATAGAAAGTTGAGAACTATAAATGTGTAATCTGTTGGTAATTTTATATCCTTGCTTCCACTCCCAGCTTTAATTAGTATTTAATTTTTGAGTACTCAGTAGAGCAGAGCACAAAGTTCTTCCAGAGGGTTAGTCATGCCTCTAAGTACTGCCCTATGCAAGATGGGCGTGCTCTCTAATGAATAACAATAGACCTGGGAGCAGAGGCTTCTGCATTTGAGCACGAACAAGCACAGAAGAGAGAGGATCTGTCTGCCAGACAGAACAGGAGGTGTAGTGCTTTTGGGAGATAAGTAGGAGTGATGGGATGTGAAGTTTGTGGGAGAAGTATTTTAGCAACTAAGCCAAAACCAGGCTGTGATTCCATCAGTGAATTGCATAAAATGGGGTAAAATCAGACCAGCATTCATGACATAAAAACTTAAGCTGAGTTAAAGCATTTTTGAGGGTCTTACATCTTTGTTCCTAGACTTAAAAATCACACTTAGGCATTCCTTCCCTGAGGTCCTATGTCTTGAGCAGTTTAGCCAGAGCTGCAAATCAGGGTGAAGAATGTAGTTTGTACCTACAGCTATGAAAAAGGACTAACTGTAAAATTGACTTGTTTTTGCTAATACCAAAGTTGAATTCAGGCAACACATAATCCCACTTCTGTCATATGGAGAGGATGTAGCTGCTTACCAGGCTCTGCCTTTGTGTTGCTGTGGTTTCCTGAATAAGCCCAGTGCAAAGCCACACTTCGGCAGACAGTGAGCTGGACAGTGCCTTGAGCCTTGCGCAGCAAATCTGTCACTGTTTGGCGTGGCAGACCAGACACAAAAGTCTCATTCACCTGAAAAAATACAATGATGTGTATTTCCAGATTCCTGTAACACAATGCCTTTTTTTAAACCACATATCCTAGCACTGGGATAACTATCCTATCATTTTATATAACTTCATGTGTCATAATTTTCATCCATTTATGGGAGAAGATTCTCATTCTCTCCTAAAACACTTGATCCTTCTTGTCTATGTCTTTATACTATGATTGCCAGCAGGACACCACAAAATTATAGTCTGAGATAGTAAGTAGGCTTTCCCCCATTCCTCAGTGAGAAGATGAAAGAGAGATGGAAGTAAATAAAAACTAGAAGATCAAACAATTTTAAAACTCATGGGGTTACAAAAAGGATGATTTATATTAAAAGGTGGTGGGTGGCTAGGATAGTAAGATTCTAAATAAAGACTCAAAAGCCCTAATACCAAAGCTTTTTGTTTGTCTTGACCTAAGTGGCACCATGAAGGTTCTTCCCAGTAGCTCCTGGTTAGCTGTGACCTGCATGCTTGCCCAGTTAACACTGGTTTCCCTGAATTTTCTCTGGAATCCTCGCTAGGCACAGTTACAGTTCTGAGTAGGTTTTCTGGGTCTGCCTCTGGAGGGTCCAACTACCAGCTCTAGGGAGTCCCAGTCTCATAGGAGACGGAAATCCAGGGAACACACAGGGCCCCAGGACAACCCTCTGACCACCAGGAGCCCAGGGACACCACCTTTACTTTGCAAAGCAGCATCAGATTTCCAATATGCACCTTTATATTGAACAGATGCTCATTATAGACTAAGTAGAGAAAACATAAACCAAAGCAATGAAGAACAAACATTACCTTTAGTAAGATGTCACCAACTTGAAGTCTTCCATCTAGATCTGCACTGCTGTCTGGGCTGATGGCTTTTATTAGGATAGCCCTGCCATTTTTTCCACCTACCAGTGCAAATCCTAGGCTTCCATTTTCTGCTTTTTCCAACTCAATCTTAATAATGAAGTCCTACAATAGACAAGGATGCAGTCTGAAGTGGAGTTTATCCAGGGTTGTATTTTGTTTGCATTTTTATTACCAAAGATTCCCATTATTCCCATAGTCCTCACTGTCAAATGCAGATTATAGGATGCATCCTACTCTTGAATAGATCTATAGAGCTTCCAGGGATTAAGATAACAGCTAGCTGCATGTATGTATCGGAATGAAAATAGTACATACTTATTTTCACACTCTTTTTAATAATTGCTGCTGGGGAAAATAACACCTTTAAGAGTAAAGAAATGTGTACTTCTGTAATCCTTTTATAATATATCAGATAAATCACCTTAATTGACAAATAAGGCATTCTTATCTCCAGCATGACAGTAATGCAGTACATAGTTTATTCTCTTATTTTTCTATAATTTAGATCTTAATCTTGTAATTCCAACATTTCCATTGCTTTTACTTTAGCACCTCATTTGCTTTTAAAATCAGCTGCTTTTTTAGGGTCAAGTACTATGTCAGAAATAGAGGCAAGCTAAAAGTGTTTATGACTTGCAGAATGACTAGTTCCAATGCCACAAATATCAGCCTTGGAAATTAGTTTTGCAAGTTGAACAGATAAACCATCATGGATTAAATCATGCAGAAGAAGCAGTAATAGTGATGACATAATCAGAAGTGAGAAAATTGTTCCAATTTTTTTTGCCAGGTTGAAGGTCTAATTTTACCAAGAGACAGCTTTTTCTTTTTTTTTTTTTCCTTTCAAACCACAGTCAAGAGAAAACTAGTTAATCTATTCACATTAAATATAAGTTCCAATTTGGATAATTTCAAGTAACATTACTTTCCATGTGTCTGCACCAACAGAAATGATGCTTGCACGTGTAAGAATTTTCAAACATTGTATGCCAAGCATGGAAATAATCCTTTTTTCCCCCCAACAACAACATTTCCCCCCAACAACAACATGTGTATTCAGGAATTCATAATAAATAATAAATAACTTTAAAAATTCATTACTCTTGCCAAATTCAAACCATATTGGTGTCTATCAGTGCTGCATAATACTGCAAAGATTTGGGCTAAATTTACTCTCTTTTCCAATGTTTGTCTGAAAATTGCAGAATGAAACATATTAATTTCAGTTTTCAAAGATTATTGTGGAAAATGTTTCACAATTGCACACATTTTCCCCAGAATCCCATGCTGTGACATTCTGTGTCTTTTTCCTGTGCTACTTTCTTTCTAAGCATTGAAAAACAGCAACAGAAGAGTCTGTCCCCAGGAAGTGTCCAGTGCATTCTACTCTGTAATGCTGAATACAATTCAACACTTACAGAACATTCTGCAAGTGCATTATATTCACATTTTCAAAGAGAGGAACAAACAAAAGAAAATAAATACCGCTATTGAAAAAGCCTCACTCCATATAGCTCACTTCACTTGAGGAGCCACCTCACACCTCAGAGTGTCACTTACTTTACATTCTGGAGAATCGGGAGTGTTCTGCTGAGCATCACGGTTTGTTTCCTCCAAATGTTTCTCTGTGAAAAAGCAACAACAATTTTTAGATAGTTGTCCTGGTAAAATATTCTACAGTACAACACTGAAAAGCTCATTCAGAGAAACAATAAAGCATTTTATATGTGAAATATAAAATAAATCCTATGGATTTATGTGGCCTAAAACTCCTGAAATGTGAATCTGACTGTGACTTTTTACCTCCCTGTGAGCAGGTTCCAAAACAAGCTTTAAGAACTGCTTGCTACAGAGACACCAGATGGACAACAGGAATGCATAAATATTCTCCAAAACTCTGAGGGAGGCAGGTTTTTGTATGAAGAATTAATCTTTCCTAGGCAATACCATTATCACCTATAAACTTATTTTCTTTCAAAGCAAAGGTGCACAATTTTACTAACCCTAACTGAAAAATGCAAAGTTCCTTACCATGTTGATGCAGCAGGTGCTGTTCCTGGGAGTTCAGGTTTTCATTTGACAAAGAAATATTGGCTTTCTTTATTTCAGCTGGTGGCCCTAAAAACATACAGGCATGTTTGTTCTGACAGGCCTCCTAAACTTTGTGTACACATGGAATGTAAGCTCTGTTCTTAGGTTATTAAACAAAGCATCAATGTCCAATATTGATACTATATGGAGCAGTGTGAGATCACTGCATGATTAAGTTTGCCAGTTTGCACAGAGAAATAAACATTTCAGTCATGAATTGCAGAGATATTGCATCTTAGCCATTGCTATTTTAAAAATTGTAGGAACAATCAGAGACCAGACTGAGTCACTCTAGACAAGTGGCAATGATCAGGCAGATGAAGGAACACTCCCACTTCTACCCACCCCCCC
>VWZU01012032.1:2762518-2816411 GCA_013397095.1 Sterrhoptilus dennistouni
CTCAATGTATGAATTATGGTAAATAATGAATGTCCTGTTGTTTAAAAAAAAAGATACCTGTTGCAATTTTAGTATGTGTTCTTGTAACTAAGCCTATAAAAATGAAGGCTTGCTTTCTTAACAACAAATTATTGCAGATTTATCTATAAATCTACCAGTCATGATAACAAATGGAACGCCAAATACAAAATTACAGATTCATCTATAAATCTATCAGTGATAATAGCCAATGGAACACCAAATACAAAATTACTATAGATTTTTCAAAGTGCCCATAAAAGGGAAGAGTCATAGAATCATAGAGTGGTTTGGGTTGGAAAGGACCTTAAAGACCATCTAGTTCCCACCCTCTGCCATGAGCAGGGACACCTTTCGCTAGACCAGGTTGCTCAAAGCCCCATCCAGCCTGGACCTGATTTTCAAGGATGAGGTGTCCGCAAATTCTGGCCAACCTGTTCTAGTGTTGGACCACACTCACAGTAAAGAATTTCTCCTTACTATCTAATCTAAACCTGCCCTCTTTCACTTTGATGTCATTCCCCCTTGTCCTATCACTACATGCCTTTGTCAAAAGTCCATCTCCAGTATCCCTTTAGGGACTGGAGGGTGCTTTAAGGTCTCCCCAGAGTCTTCTCTTGTCCAGGCTGAACAACTCCAGCTGTCCCAGCCTGTTTTCATAGAAGAGGTGCTCCAGCCCTCTGACCATCTTTATTGGCCTCCTCTTTATATTGCTCCAACAGGTCCAGGTGCTTCCTATGCTGGGGACTGCAGAGCTGCATGCAGCACTCCAGGTGAGGTCTCACAGAGTAGTGGGGCACAGTCCCCTCCCTCAACCTGATGGTCAAACTGCTTTTAGTGCAGCCCAGGACGGGCTTTCTGGGCTGTGATTGCACATTGCTCCATCATGTTTAGCCTCTCATCAACCAACATCCTCAAGTCCTTCTCAGGGCTGCTCTCGATCCGTTCTCTGCCCAGCCTGTCTTAATGCTTGAGATTGTTCTTACCCATGTGCAGGACCTTTCACCTTATAGGAGAGGTAACTGTATAGAGTTCATAACTCTATCAGAGGTGCATCAGGTGTGGTTACCTATCTGAAGTGTCGAGAAACCTTGGAATCTGCAAGGCTCACACAAGGCTGTGTAAGCAAGGTCCTACCAGGATATACATTTTCCACGCTTTGGTTCTATCATGTTAACTGAGAGTACACATAACTTTATCCATATCTTGTAGAAAATTGCTTCAGTTTATAGAAACAAACACATGGCTACGTGTGGTAAAGTAGAAAATCTATAACTAACTTGACTTGGAATAAGTTCTTCAAGTAACCATATGCCAGTATTCAGATGAGTGTAGACATGTGAACAATTATGGCCCAGGCATACTTTTTAAGGTCATCTTTGCATGATTAAAAAAAAAAATAAAAATTGAGATATCAAGTCAGGTAAATGAAACTGGGGTTAGGCCTGAATTAATGCTGTAGTCAAGTGTGCATTGGAAAGTACTACTTGCATAACTAACATCCTTTCAATGTGCTGACCTAGATACCTCTCCTTCGACCTAAGGGTGCAAGTGCAGCCTGTGCTTGCTGAGACTCCTTCCTCTGCTAGAGCCATTCTGGTCAAGTCTTTGTAGTGCAGATGATTACTGAAGTTTTGTATCAGTTAGAGTACCAAATATCTCCCCTGACAGGAATGCTTTCATATTAACTAACAGATATTACTGCTGCCTGCTGATTTTATATAGTTTATTAATATTTGTATTAAAAAGGTGGTCTAGATGATGAAGTAGTGGCTCATATTAAATAGTGGCTCAAAAAGTGCTGGAAAACTCCTTAGAGAGTAGTTTCAGTCAAAACAGATATTGAAATATGTCCACATAAAATTCCTATTTAATAAGAAATTAAAAAAAATAGAAACTGAATATGTAACAAATTACTTTTTTTATAGAGAATTATACATTTTATTTCTGTCTTTAAACAGCTACCAAATTTTCTTCAGACCCTTAAAGTGGCCATAACAGAAATATTGAATGCCAAGTTACAATTTGTTAATAACTTTTAAATGCAATGAATCAATAACTTATGCTTATTTTTAAAATTAGAAGCAAGTTTTGAACTAAAATCCAAAAATATTAGCCTTACTTACTATTTTCCTTCTCTATAGGAACCACTGGATTGCCATTTCTGGGGGCAGAAAGAGTGAAATATGTGAGCCATTAAGTGCTGCATGCTTTGTAAAGCACATATGAAAATTATTTTTAGAAATTCAATTATCTAAATAGTAGTTCCCCTTCTGATTTTGTTAGTGGTGCCTTTCTAAAGACAATTGATATCAGTATATGAAAATATTGACTTAGTGAAACATTTTATTGAAATGTGTTGGGGAAAAAAATAAGCATGTTTAATCACCTGGCCCAATACAGAACTGCTTTCTGTTCCATTTTGAAATCAGCTTTGGTTACCTCCTGTATAAAGTGGAATGCTCTTTTGTAAGTTCCTTTACCCTATTTCTGTTTACCTCCTTAGTATGTGAATTCTGACAATCAGGAGGTGCTGCCTGTTAACTTGTACAGCAAGATATATACGGAGGCAGAAGTTTCTTCTGTTAGAGAAGCACAAGTTAATGAAACAGTGATGAAAGTTTGAACTATGTTAAGACAGCTGTGACAGCCATTCTGTCACATGCTCTGGTTATATAACTCTGCTCTCACATGCTTTGGGTTAATATTTTACCATTCCTCTGAGATCTTTGGAAGCTATTTCTGCATCAGTCCAGAACCTGAGCTGGTGTGATATCAGACTGTGGAACACAATGAATCTAAAGTGCAGCCATGAACTGATAAGTGAAATTCTTTAAAGCCAATTATTTTTCAGGCCTGGAAAGACTTTCTGGTCATGCTGCAGGTTAAATGCTGCATTTTTAGTACCTTTCTAAAATGTTTGGCTGTTGGAATTATCTCATAATTTCTGATCAGAGATAGTTTCTTGCTTGTAGTTGTGAATCTGAGGTTGTAAGGGGAAAGGTGACACTAGTGATGGAAATACAAAGATTTTCCATAGAGAACAAGACATATGAAAATGGTGCTCAGCCTCACACTTAAAGGCTTCACATTTGGTTTTGGATAATGAAATTTGAAGAGTTCTCATTTGTGTTGTATGAGTCTACTTGTACTTGCTGTGTTAGTTGTAATTACAGGGAGTTAAGACATCAGGTTGCAACATTCCGACTTTTGAGATAAAACATTTTTCTGTTTTGTGTTGTCTGATTTGTTGATGTAAAATTTAGAAACTTGCTTCAGCATTAGGATCAAATATGCTCAGATTTACCTTGTGGCTTTGATTTGAACATTCTGGGTGGCAGCTTCACACACTCTCACTGCATCATCCAGGCTAATGCCCTCAGTGCACAGTCCACAGATGTAAACAATCTGATCTCGTGGCTGCAAACTGCCTTCCACACTGGCAGGAGAGCCAGGCACTATCTCTAGCACATAAATACCTTGTAACTTGCTTCCAGCTCCTCCTGTCAGCTTCAAGCCTAGAATAATGCAGAGAAAGCATCTTTTGTGGCAGAGTGTTTTGAATTTCACTGTCAGTGACTTAAAGTGGAATAAATGTGAGTCATTGAAAGATAGGCTGAAGAAATCACTGACATAAATAACAGTCTTGCCTCAGTAAGATGAGGTGTATAAGCTGGACTGAAAGAGTGAAATGCCATAAGATGTTAAAAAAAGTATGGACAAACTTAAATGGTGGATTTCTATCTCTGTGTTTCAGCGCTGCCGTAGTGCTTTATTCACCTGATGTTCAATAGTCATTGCAATAGGACACTGAGCTGCATGGCAGCAGCTCCCTCATTACCAGCACACTTAAATGCCTTGCAGTCTTCAGGGTGCCGTTGGGTAGGCAGGCCTATGACAGCTGAGGAGGTGCTTACACAGTGCAAACGACATTCAAGGAATCTCTGAACAAACTAGTTCCAAGCTGGAAACAGGATGTTGTATATGAGCAAATACAGCCATGCTGTTTCCTGAGTCTACAGTTTTATCTGTGTGCAGTGCTCATAACAGGCTTCATAAATATCAAGATGCATTGTGGGGATTTCTTTTATCGTTTGTATTGCACAATGTAGATAAAGCCTTGTGTCTGTGGTGAATCAAGGATTCAAGTGGAGAATTTTTGAATAGCAAACTGTAGTCTCAATCTGTGGCTCATTCTTCTTAAACTTCACCTTTTCTTCAATTTTTTTCTTTCCCACCAAATAGATCTTTATGCGTCTCTGCAGGTAGTATATATTATTATCCAACTACCCAAGACTTATGTATATCAGTAACATAAAAATATGAGACTGGAAATCTCCTAGAAACCTCAGTTAATAGGCTGATGGTGCAAAGATCATTTTTCCAGCTATCTTCATTAGTGTAATAGGAGATACTAGTCTTCCCTCTTAGGTGTTGCCCAAAATAAAGCTCTCATTCCTTGGTCATGGGTGATCATGAAGAGCATAAAGGTGTGAAGGTCAGTTTGGATCATACTGATTCAAGACCACATTTGCTTATGATTATCTTATGTTGTCACTCCTGTCCAAAATAGCAAATACAGCATTTACTACACACCTAGCTGTCCATCGGCACCCTTTGTGAGAGTAATTTCAGGAATCTCATCTGGGCTAATTGAGGGATGTGGGTCACTGTCAGCACGACCAACCACAAGGTGCAGATCTGGAGGAGAGCTTTGCAGTAAAGTCAGGACTTCATTGCATGGCAAAGATGTGACATCAATTCCATTCACCTAAATGACAAACCAGTAAAATCATTTCAGGGGTCTCATTGACCATCATTCACTTCTCCCTCTACTTTTAATTTTTTGCCTATGAACTTAAATTAGTTTTTCTTCCTTGTTATTGCTTTGCTGTGGTATTTAATGTCAATAAATTAAACAGTTAAGATTGCAGTAATATTTATTTTCAGAACTTTTACTTTTCCGAATGCAGAGCTTTAATAAGAGTAGCTTTTTTCCCATTGAAGCTCAAGATCTTGTTGCAAAAAACAAGGAAGAGGGTCTTATGCAAAAAATTGAACCTGAACCAGGCTGAAAAAAAGGTTTTATTCTTAGGACATAATTCCTGCATCCTTTGTTTGTCACCTATCATCTTATTACATTAATTCAGTTTATGTCATTTAATTGGGAAGATATTTAATGTCTCTCCTGTCTTGAATTGCTCCAAGATTCATGTTATTTACCTGGTCCTATAATCTATTCAGTCTGAAATTTATCCAACTGAGGTCAGCAGAATTAGATTTGTTATATCATTTATTTACATACCTAAATACATGATAAATGAGTGATACAAAATGAAGAATGCCAAAGCTAAATTACACTGATCTGCAAATATTTTCTCTGCATAAACAAATTCAAACAGGTACTGTACCATAATGATTCTGTCTCCCCTTCTCAATCTTCCATCAGAAAGGGCAGGATCATTCAAGATTTCATCAACGTACAGGCAGGTGTCAATTTTGTTAAGAACTACAGAGAATCCATAACCACTGTTCTCTGACTTGGTCAAAGTCACAAAGATCTCCATTTCCTATTAAAACAAGCACAGGGTGTGTTTGATGTGGGGTTTTCTGTTGCTTCAGTAACATCTTCCATAACTTTTACATGCAGGTAGGAATCAGATCCTCAGATGATATGAGAGTATGCAAAAGTTGCTCTGCCATATCCCAGAATTGTGGAGGTTCATGCAGATTGATTTATAGGGCAGAGAATGCCACCAGGACATGGGATTAGGTATTTGGACTGTGTGAAAAAAGGCCTGTAGTCCTCTGAGCTGACAAGCATTGCAATAGCAGGGTGCAAAAATTACTGTTGTTACTGCTATTGCTGTCCCACTGAAGGAAATGCCTAGAGCTAAATTTTGTCCACAGTGCTCTCAAATTAGTAGGAATTCAGAGCTCATTAGTACTGTAAGGAACACGAGATGTTCAGCATTTGGCAGGACTGAGCCTTACATTTTGAATAGTAATTAGCACAAGGATCATACTTTCTTATCAGGACATTACAGCAATATCACTGTAACAAAGTGATTTTCTGCATGGCCTTGAAACATGGCAGAAAAAACCCAAGTAGCTGACTCCAATTAAGTTTAGAAGCTACTAGAGAGCTTTTAGGCCTTTGTACACTGAGAATAATAATGCAGAATTTTGGAAAGTTGGAGAAATGGTAAGATGTCAAGAAAAAAAGAAATAGCCCTAAGGCAAATAGCTGGGCATAGTGGAAGGTCTGCTTTATTTGAAGATTATGGATATTCAAGAAAGTAAAAAAAAAAAAGAAGAAGAATAAGAAGTCACGTAGAAATAGCATAGAAAATTAGTTAAAATTAATGTTTAAGGCTAACATTCTTAAATGTAACATTCTTAAAATTGTTTCTTTTCCCTTGTATTCTACCTGTTGGTAATTTGCTGCCCATCACATACCTGAGTGCAGTCTTCATTTTCTTCCTTCTCTTCCTCTGGTTCCTCCAAGTCTTCCCATTCATTGTCACTGTCGTGTGTCTCTCTCCCAGGCAGGGATGATGATGAGGGACCACAAATAAGTGGCTGTGGGGTCTCAGTGATTGCAGAGACTGTCTTGGAGCTTCCTCCTCGTGGAAGGGAGGTCACAGACATTGAGCTGACAGTGAGATACTCTTCATCAATAGGGGTTAGAGAGAGAGTTTCAGGCATACATTTTGTGTTCAATAGGGCATCATGACTCTTATTAAACACGCGGCTGGAAAATAAAAAGATTGCAGTGCTGGGGTTTTCCTCCATATGCTTTATTAGATGGCCACTGAAAAGTCTACTGCTTATGCATTAGCTTATTTTCATTTTAATGAAAATTACTGAATTACTAGTTATGGTATTGAATTGCTGTCTGAATCCTCCAATAGTAGTATAGAAACAAATAAGTAATCAATGTTTTGCAAAGCTACTTAAAAAATTAAAAAGCTTTCCTTATTTACCTTTGCAAAATCTTACACTCTTCTAATTTTTTTAAGGTAATAATTAGTACTTTGGTTGCTTCTTGAAAAGAATACTTGGACAAAGCCCAGACCATTAATTATTTCATCTTCCATAAACAAATTAATTAACTTTTCTGGTAAGAAGTATGGACATTAAAATATCACTACAATTTTTATATTAGCAATTTTCTGGAAAAAGGAATGCCAGCTACATTTCTGGCTTCTACAGGTCTTTCCTTGGTACTGGGCACAAACCAGAAACATGCCATATGAAGTGATTCCTGTTTGTTCATGAAAAATAGGAGTCCTTACTCCTCTTTGTAAGCTTGCCTTTATTCTTATGCTTGCCTTGAAGTGTATGACTTGTCTGAAAAACTTCAATGGACTTATTAAATTAATTGAATTAAAATTATTATTGATTCTATTCCACTATATTGCAGTATTCAGCACTTTTGATGTTCAAGCCCAAACTGTAATCATACATGCTGTGTTTAGTAGTTTTGACTGTTGTCCTTCATAAGCCCTAGGAACAACTGTGGTACTCTCCCAAAAGTTTACCATTAAAGCTCATAAAAATGGTGGAAACACATTTTTTTTTCAAGTATGTTTTCTTCATATCCATCCTTATTGAAATATTGCTAAACCTCATTCATCCTAAAAACATCTAAAATGGCATATTCATATCTAAGTCAGCCAGGATCTTTTGCTCTTTGATACGAGTGAACTGTCCATCATCTCCCAAATAAACATAGACAACTAAAATGAAAACAAATTGCACATCGTGTATGAAATCACAGCAGATCTCTATAAAATTCATATCAGAAAGTCTATACATTTGCATGAAAGGTTTTGAGCAGTCTGGTGAAATTTCTTAATTAATCAAAAGGAAGTCCTTTATTAATGCCTATTTTCTTCTGGGGATTTTAGCTGGAAGGATTTAAATTGAGATTATATTTAAAATATTGTTTAAAATTCATGGCATCCTAACCTTCTCTAGCTGCCTTTTAAAAATTCAAAAGCTGATAATAAATGATACTGAAAATGTATCAAACAAAAACGTTTGTTTCAGAATTTCCTTCTTGGGAAGAATCCAAAACTTTTCTTGGAATTTATATTTTCCAACAATAAACCTAGTTTTGTTGAATCTGTATTATCTCTTTGCAAATATGTTTGCTGCAGATATATTTCTGCTGGTTTTACTCTCAGAAGTAGAGAAGCAGATAATTAGAGCAGGAGCTTCATTCATGTATCAAGTGAAGCTTCTCCACTTGACAAAGAGAAGCTGAAATTATGAACTGCCATTATGATCCCACTTGACTCGCAGGGTCAGGTAGTGCTGTCACTCCCCAGAGACTGGACTGTCTGGGGCTGGGCTTGAGGAGTGCCAAAAGTAACAAAATTATTTCAAGTGACTGTGTGGAGAAATAGAAATTAAATTAAAGCTGTAAGTTAAAGGCCTCTAGAAGCCTTTCGATTTGTCTTTGCATCAATTCTTTCTGATAATTTATACTTTTTTTGCACTGGGAAAGATGATGAAAATGGAATGGATTGTCTTCTGTGTGACAGTGTCTGATATATCCAAAGGAGTATAAAAAGACACTGAGTCCATTTGCACTATATTTTATTGTATAATTCCTTTGGCTCAGGGGTTCTATTGGCTTCTGAAGACCAGAAAACAGAAAATAACCTTTTTTTTTTCTCCATGATCTTAGTTTGTCTTCTGAGGTGTTTTTATTTCCTATGAAAAAATTTGAAATGGAGAGATCACACAATAAGAAAAAATTTTGGTGCCTATTTAAGTCAACTCTGAAAAAAAGAAAGTAAGAAATCATATAATCAATATAGTATTTGTTTCCTATTTAGGTGAACAGGAGTCTTTCCACTGATTTCAAATGGCAACCACCTTCAGCTGAACAACATAAATGTTACAGTGGTGCAGAAGTCTTACAAGTATCTTGCAATGCAGACTTATGCAAAATTCTAATAAGATGAGAGAAAATAAGGAAAGCAGATTAGGCTAGTCAGAATAAGATGATAAAAAAAAAAATCTTCAGTAATCAGGAATGATTAGAAACAGAGAGCCCTGTACTTAAACCTTAGCACTTAACTTTCGAAGTTCTAAGAGTTGAAGGAAGGGCTGCAGGAGAGATTTTGGTATTCCCTACCTTTTGGCCTGTCCAAATTCACATGGTGAGTAGCAGTTCTGCTTCACTTCCTCCTCTAGAGAGGGGTAGACTTCAGAACTGGAAGCTTCTTGGTGCATCTTCCAAAGATGCTTATAGAAACTCTCTCTGGAAGTGGGGAGTTTCTGTGTGGGCTTCTCTTGAAGCTCATCTTCCTGCTCTTCGTAAGCTGAGCTGTCATCCTCAGGAGGCTCACTGAAATCTTCTCCCACTGGAGAATCAAGGCAGTCTTCCAGGTCTGGAGAGGTGCTACCTCCATCACTGGTAGATTGATCCATACTGTTTCCTGCCTCTGTGCTGCCTGGCATTTCTGCCACAAAGTCCTTAACTGGAGATGGTGCTGGAGTCTACCAAAGAACCAGAAAGGTTAGTGCAACTACTTTTTAATTTCCCATCTTTTTTTTTTTCCTTCAAGACCAAAATATTTTGAAAAGGCAGTATTGGCAAGCTTCTGAATGGGAAAATACCTAATGATAGCTGGAAGGAAGGAGGAAAAATAGGAGGTGCTCTCTCACCAAATAACTCTTTAGTCTTAATGCTTATTTTTCATGTTCAACAAGAGTTCCAATCAAAACTACTACACCAGTTTACTTTTCCCAATGAATTATTTGCTACTGGCTATTTTTAATGTTTCCGTTCATATCGTGCCTCAGTGTTGTGTCTATATTTTCTTCATTCCATGGATGTAGCTTCCAGACTTGACACCCATGCAACTGACCACAGAAATCAGCCAAGGGCACACTGCAGCAGAGCAGCAGGAGTCACTTTGTTATCTGGAGATGGTTCTGACTCTCATTTCTGTCTGCCTGTGGGTGGCTATAAGTCCTGGTGGGATGGGAACAATGCCTGGGACATTCTGAATGGAGCAAGAGTAGTGCAAATGCATATTCCTTGTAAGAGTACTTGTTATGTGTCCATGAGTTGTGTTCAAGAAGCAGGAGTAAGAAATGCTAGCACATCTAATGGCAATGTTTTAGTCTCTGCAGTGTCTATGGTTTGGGGATATTTTTTGTTTGTGTTTTGTTTTCCCCCTGCAGATTCTGCTAACTATTGATTAGAACCTGAATAATTGGTTGAAACATTATTTCATTTATTTTACTTCATTAAGAAATAGTCTGGATAGGAAAAGTTTATTATTTTCTTCTCACTTTGTGGAGTTAAAATAGCTGCATTTCAGAATATCTGCAGTTTCTGGCTGAGGATCTAGTAGAGTATTTTTAGAAGCACCACTAGAAGACCTGCTTGGGTAGGTGCTGTTTCATTCCAATGATAGTACAGCAACTCAAAAGCTGTTGGACTGGGAGAAATATATTTCATGTCTGCCAGATTTGTGTTATTTTGGTTGCTAAGAAAATGTCAGTTGAACTCTGCAGGTTGAGTTGAAACCAGGAAGGGAAAGAAATGGAATGGCCTTGGAGAAAAGGGAAAGCTGCCCTGTTTAAGACTGCACAGAAAATGTAATAGTGTCTTTTCAGGTTTACAGAAGCAAGTTTCTGTGAGAAGCTTTGCCTTACCAGAGCAATCTGCTCTATTTCTGGAAGAACACCTTTTGGTGGTCTGCAAAGTAGCAGTGTAACTTCTTGAGGAGCTCCTCTTAACAAATGCAGGACATCCTAAACAGAAAGAAGGAATGTTATATTTCAGATGGAACACAGTATATTGTACACGCCATTTTACCAACTGAGATGGAGAAAATTTTTGTTGTGAATGTTACATATCTGGTATTTGTGCCTCTCAGCAGTGTCTGAGGGGCCATATTCATCATTGAAGGATTTTCATACAAATGGACCATAATTTATATGTGAACATATAAAGTCAAGTCAGTTCTGTTTACAAACTTCTGTTTCAGCATCAGGCACATAGGTTTAGGATAATTATTTTCTTTAAGAAAACAGAATTTTCAGGCAAATTCATTCAAACTACCTATGGCAGTAACACATCTTTGGTCAATTATTTCAGCATAGCTCCCTAAACTGCCATATTCTAATGAAAAAAATAAATCCACACATAGGCCATTACCATTTAATAGAATTTCTCATTCCAGGTTAAAAACTTACACAGGACTTACCACTCTTGGTAGAAATTTGAATCTGGGGCATTGTATTTAGCATGACATTACAAAGCACAAATGACCACAGGGGTAAAATTGTTCCAATCATGCATAACAGCAACAAAGATTCCAACTAATTAACAACTGGTGTGCATCTAACAATAGCATTCATACATCAGTGCTAGAAACTTATAAATTAAATAGCAGAAGAAATTTGCTGTCAGAATTCATTTAGAAAGGAAATTCTACATAGGAGTTCTAGAGAGATATCCTACATAAAAATCAGATTAATTATATGCAAATTCTGCCTCCCTCTGGTGATAATTAAGTTTAAATGCATTGTCTTTATTAACCTGTTACCCAGATGGGGCCCCAGTAATAATACTTCCTGCTACCTGGTACAGGAGCCCTTTGAGAGGTTTCCCATTCACAGCTAAAATGACGTCTCCAACTTCAATTTCTCCATTCTCTTCAGCTGGCTGCCCTGGAAAGAGTCTTTTGATCCTGACTATAGCTCCTCCAAGGTGTTCACAAGAATCTCCTTCCATCTGCAGAACACTAAATCCAAGGCCTCCAGAATTCTTGGTTAATTTCACTTCAAATGTGTTATCTGCTCAAATCAGAGATTGGAAAAGAAGTTGGAACCATGGCACATGTGCCCCCTGAGGAGCCAGTATAAACCATATTCTCAAAAGACTTTTTCCCTGTGTCTGCAGAAGTAGATCTACTGATACTAAAGTAAAAATAAGGTTTAGGTGTTCCTTTATCTTATGTAAGTCTTTAAAATCTCAGTCAGGATAGGGAGAACTGGAATCTATTCCACCACGTGTTCACAGTCTAGTACAAGCCCAATATCAATGTAAAGAGATGCATTTCTACCTTTTTCTGACATTCTTCTCTAAGTGTTGCGTAGATTTTACTGTTCTGTAGCTGCCTGGTATTAGTTTAGGTCTTGCACTAACCAGGATAAGCTAAATTGGAGCTACTGCTCTTTCCAGTGAAGAATAAGAGATGAGGCCTTTCCCAAACACCATGCTTGTAGCTGAATTCCAGTGTAGAGGAATAACTGCCCCATGGAAAAGTATAGTTCAGACATAGTGTTTATGAGACAACCTTCAGTAAAAGATACATCATTTATTTGTTGGCTAAATTCAGTATAAGTGATCTCTAAAGGTGCTTCCTGCCCCAGAGTGCTGTGGAGTACAGACAGGGGTGTCCCCTTGCCAGCCCAGCTTCACAAAGGCTGAGAGAGACAGTAATTATGCCAAGGAAAAATTCAGCTATATTTAGCCACTATAACTCTATGAGCATCAGAAATATTTTGCTCAGAATTGATTTTTGATAATGTCATTAATATCAAATATTATAATTTTATTCAGTATACAGTTTTTCTTCCAACCCACAGAAATTTCATAGAATTATTTTCATTCATTCCCTTCCTGCACATTGTAGGAAGTCACCCTGAGTTCCTTCTTTATCACTTACCATCTGTCAAAAAGCAGCAGTCCTTGGTGCCATCTGTGAGGGATGTTGCCACAGAAACAACTGCACATTGGTCCTCCTTTCTGTCATTAGCAGTCAGATATGGCTCTGCCAATTGGTAGTTTCCCCTTTCTAGAACCAGTTTGGCAATCTAAAACAGTGATGAGCAGGTTCCAGTTACACAGGACACAGTGAGCCCTAAGTCTTCTTACTTTTCTGTTTAGAGGAATGGGGTTGGAGCAGAGAGCGGGTAGTTCTTTCAGCCAAGCTTGGCTACTGTGCTTCACACTAAGCTGGGTATCTTATTGATCTCTGCTGTTGTACAAACCTGGCCAGATTTCTTAAGGTGTTCCACAGCCTGTTTGTGGGTGATACCACAGAGGCTGATGCCATCCACTTCCAGCAGACGATCACCTGAGGTAAAAGAAAAAAACAAAACAAAAACAAAGGACATCAAAAGTTGCTTTGATGTTCCGATTCAGGGGGTGTAAACATTGAGGCTGCCCATGTTATAATAGATCTTTATGCTTACATGTGTCAAATTAATATTTATTCATAGGAAAGAAATACTGCTTGCTGTACAGCATTCTATAACTATCAGCTAAACATTCCAAGACATTCTGTAAGTAAATGCAGTGATAGCATCTGGTTATCACAGTGACAATGATGTCAAAGTCACTAGCCTCATAGCAGCTACAGAGGGTATCTCTACAATGTTGGTATGAAGCTTCTGTTTTTTCAGTGGGATCCTTACATGTAGTATAAGGACACTGAGGAATGATGGACCATATATTACATTTTGCAGTTGTAACACCTCCAATGCCAAATGTGTTTGATTGTCCACACTAACAGTGTGCCCAGGGTTTTATTGCTAGACATGTTACCTATCTTTATTTGTCCGTCCTTATCTGCTGGTCCCCTGGGAATAATTGACTTCACATATATCCCGCCATGGCGCACGCTGGTGTTGATTCCACCCTGCAAAAGATATCCATAGATTAGAGTCTTCATATATTCTTCTTGTGGTAAAAATCAAAGCAACTTACACATGCATTGCAAAGTAACTGCTTCAGGAATTACTTTCTTCTTTAAATATTGGAAAAAAGGGAAAGAGGATATTACTCCAAAACCCCATCAAGTTGTAATATACTTCCATAGGCAGTAATCTTATTTTCTTTTCTCAGGAAAATGCAATGTATTTTTATGTGACTATATAAACATATTTACAAAATGTTCATAAAGTTTTCCTTATGCTCATATATAGTTTTCCCTATGCTTTCAGTTATTCTCTAGCCCAGCTTCTAAGCTATGCAACATCCATTCTTCAATTATTAATCTTTCGGACAATATATCAGGCATGGACCTGAACTTGGGCATCAGGGAAATTCCAGATTAACCTAAGAATCATGTTCTGTCCATCTACATCCCCTAGCCAAATTCAGATGAAAAAACCAGCCCTTAATTTCTTCTACAGGCAATGAAATGGCTATTGCTTCACATTCCATTTCAGCAAGGACTGTAAGGACACCTCAGCCTGGAGGGATAAATTCAACTTAAATATCTAGGACAAGGATTTGTTATCCAAATACAGCAGACAGTTTTCACTGCTGCCATGTCTAGTCCTCCCTGACCAAACTCTGCTTTCAGTAGTAGATCTTGTTCTCAAATGGAGTAGGACAAAAAGAGTTTGTGCTGCCATGCACTTTATGCCAGGACACTTCTTTCACAGATGGTGTGGGTAAGAACCACAGAATGAGCAAAGACAGTATTTCATGCATTCTGTGTCAAACAGTCGGACACTGAGGTTTAAAATGTGCCATGCTAACAGTTTCTGTTATTAGCCTATATTTTGTCTTTGTTCTCAGTCAGTTAACAATTCGAGAGAAAATTAAAGATTAACAGTAACACTTGCAGTAACGCTGATTCCAAAAGTCCCATCTTCTTTAACAAGCTCCACCATGTAGATTTCCTTTGAGTTGGTTTCTGATGGAGACAGCAAGTGGGAAGAACCAGCTGCCTGTCTCAAAAAAAACCCCAAAAACTTTAATGAGATTACAGCATCTTGATTTAAAAAGAAAGGGGGGGAAAGGAATTTTTTTTAAAAGGAAGAGAGCATATCCAGAAGATGTAAAAGGTTTGATTCTGCTGTCACTGTAAACCTGGAGCGATACCATTTATATCCCTGATGTTATTGGAAGCTTATGCTAATGAAGCTCAACATGCAATCTGTCTAAATGCACATAACCTGAGTATATATAGGGAGGATGTCTAAAAGTAGGATATTAGACACGGCATGTTCTGTGACTGGTTTGAAAACTTAAGTATCACAAGAAAATAATCAAAATTTTGTCCCTCCACTGGAAAAGGAAGGAGAATTTTTAAAACATTTTGTAGAACAGTTTCCCCATTTTTTCACATTTTCCATACATGTCTATCATTTTGACATTTCCAATGTAATTTATTCCAAGGTTTTCTGTCTCCTTTTCTTCACAGTTACTTTCCCTTCTACATGTATCTGGTATGTTATATGTTGTGTTCTGGGTGTAACATTACTGAGCAGCATCAAAATCTCAGTTACCTCTATATCCAGGCTATCAGCTGAAGGGACTGGCATCCTAGGGCCCAATTTTGATGCTAAATTCCAAGAGAGAGTCTTCTCAGGTTCATCTATATTTGTGTCCTGTTCTTTGGGGAGAGCTGTATGACAATCCTGAATCTTTTTTCTCCCACTGTCTACACAAGAGATCTCAGATCCACTAGTGCTGTTTCCTCTTGATAGATTCTTTTCTTCATTTAATCCTTCTTCATATATGTCTGTAAAGCCATACCAAAATACGACATTGTTGAATGCAAATAGCAAGTAAACTGAAAGAAAAATACTGTTATAACCCAGCACAAGAGGACCAAGTAACTTCATATTTCAACTGACTGTGAAATCAGATCTATAAAATGAGTTAGTGTAAAATGGAGCACTGCTATTTTGTGTGCTTCCTCACTGCAGAGGACTATCACTCTCTGGCAGAGAAAGAAATGGCAAAATTCCTTTAGTGTTCAGCAAGGCAGCCCATAAGAGATTTTTCACACTGATGTAGCAGAGACATTACATGATTCCTCCTAGAAGTCGACTATTTTAGTGTTTGGTTGTTCTAACTGGCACTCAGTAGCAGGAACATAGTACTACCTCCCAGTGCCTAATAAATATGAGTGCCCTGAGTTAACTATTAGCATCCCAGAGCCAGCAGAGGCATTTGCCTTTATACCTTTGGGTTGAGAGATGATGAGCTCCACTTCATCAGGAGAGTTCTGTATGATTTTAACTGCAGTATTAAATGAAACACCTTCAAGACTAATATTATTCACAGAGATGAGTCGTCCTCCTTAAAAAAAAAAAAAAAACGATAAAAGCAAGAGAAAGCACGTCTAAATAAGGAAATAAATCCAGAGTAGCTAACTTTAAACTATGCAAGTATTTTAATTCTAATTAAAAACTACAGAAAATGACCTGGTTTGATATTTCCAGCTTTGTCTGCAGGTCCCCCAGGGATAATTGAAGCGATGAAGATACCAAGGTCTAATTTTCCTACGTTTTCTCCTCCAATAATTACAAAACCTGTGAAAACCAGATAGCATGAGAGTGGAAATACTGGCAGTATTGAAAGAGATTAATCTTTGGAGCACAAAAGGCTCTTACTCCACTGGCATAAGTTTTGTACATGATCTGAAGGATGAGGAGCTTTGATTTACAGGGCATCAAGGTCTTGACTTGGGAGAGCTTTAAACTTACATTATAATTAAAGTTTGCAGGTGACTTTGGTCACTATTTAGATATAATTTAAACAATAAAAAAAAATGTTTTCCTGGCTTGGTACTTTTAGAGACTCAACTACTTTCTTGCACGAGTCATGAACTGAGTGGACCTGCAGCATTTAACATCTGCAGGAGGGAAATTATATAAAAGCTCCTTAGATAAATTTGAATATCATTCTACATCATGGAACCAGGAAACCTGAGGTGGGCCATGTAAACTTCTAATGTAAGAGATCTAAGTAAATTAAATATATTGTTCAGTAGTTCAGTTTCACTATCCTAACTCTGATTATTGAAATATATTCTTCTCATTGCTATAATAGTTGGGTTTGTGATTAGATATTACACACAAACCTGCACCATTTATAAATTTGATTTTTAATTGTATTAATGGCAATTTGTGAAACCTGATGGTCTGAACTCATCCACAAGAACTGGACACAGTGTGATTAAGGTATTAGATAACAAAAATATTATCCAAATAACAATCCAAAAGTTGAGAAACGTTCATGCCAAGTTTGTGTAAACATTTTCCACCCCCAAAGGCACTTCCTCTAAGGTCTAAGATAAATAAAATCAGTACATGTGTGTTTCAGATACAAAACTAAAACCATGTTTCTTTCATTCTACTCTTAACACTTTGTTCTTTTGGTCTCTGTGGCCTTAGTTAATCATTTGAAAATATAATGGTCTTGATTTATGTGCTTAGTCCTTTTCAGTCCTGGAAATTCTGAGTCCTTCACAAAGTTTGGTACTCTTACTCTATAAGAAGAATAAACAGACTAAAGGAGTTCACAGTCTTGCCCAGCCTGAGTCAGAAAGCATCAGTGTTAGCACCAGGATCTGATAGTCCCAGTAACAAACAACATTTATGTTCCTTACTTACCAAATCCATTATTAGGGTCACGTTTTAGTCTGACACAAATGATTTCTCTTTCTAGACCACTTAGCAAGACTTCCTTTTGCATGGCTGGTGATCCAGGTGCTGCAGAAACAAAACAGCTAGAATAAATGTAGATTAATGCAGGAGACAGTATATTTGTGTATTATGCAAAACTGGAGCTACAAAAATTAATATATATTTAATCCTCAATTTCAACATTACTGTCACTTTTGAATCAATATAATTCTGGAAGGAAGCTCAAACAAGTCTTCAGAAGTTTTCATTCTTTCAAAAATACTCTGTACAGAGCTGTGAAACATCTTCCTACAATGTTCCTTTCTGAGAGAATGTATGTTTTTCTGCAATATTTTTATTAAGATTAAAATATTTAAGGAGTGAGGCATGTAGTGCCCATTGAACTTGAGGGTGATTTGGACACAAAATCTTCTGTGGCCTCTAGCCTTAGTCCCTGTGGGCCCTTTTGGCTCCAAAAGTGCAATCCAACCAACACCAATTGCAATGTGACTCCTTAACATTGAGCAATTGTCACGGTGTGTTTAAAGTACAGTTCTAATTTTTAAGTTGACTAACCAGATAAGCATAGCTTCATATTCCATAGATTGGCTCCCCATGTGCATGCAGTCTGGCCTCTGAGAGAAAATTAAATATCCAGTCCTTATTCCAGGAAGTGTCATGCAAGTGCAAGGGGAGAGGAAAGACCTGGAGCCTATGCTGTCTCATGCATTATCTGTTGAGTTGTAGATCTCAGTTTTGAACTAAACAATGACCTCTGAGCACAGGGATATTGCCCCATGCAAGAGTCTCTGGGTGTACTGAACTACATCTCTGTGGAGAATTAGGCACCATTATAGAATAATTCTATCACAAAGTCCCTTACCACGAACCTGATGCAAAGCAAGAGTTAAGGGGAAGAAAACAGCTTGTCTTGCTAAACTCTGGATTAGTTTCCAGGATTAGAAGTAAAAAAGGACAGTCTTTAATCTGTCAGTAAAATATATGTTGGTCTCCTTCTAGTGAAACAATAAACATGAAGGGTACTGTCTCTCTTTATGATTATTATACTCACCACTGATGGTGTTCTGAGCTGAATGGATAGAGAGGAAGTCATAACTCCTTTGCTTTCCATTCAAATTGATGTGCATTTCTGACTGGGATAGCCCTGATAAAGATCTGCAAGGCAAGAAAGGAAGACTGTTACAATAAAAAATCAGCAATGGTATTTAGCACTCTTCATTGTCATTAGTCTGTTCAGAGCCAAGTTGGGAATGCTCAGGTTTATAGACTTTCACTGAGTTTTCTGATTTCTGGGACATATTTCATTCTAGGAGAGAGGTAATAACAGCTGCCATTAGACCACTCGTATCATGACTGATTCCTCCTGTGTTTTGCTCTGAGCTGACTGCAGGTATCAGGAAAACACAGCATAGCTTCACCATGATTCATTTAGTTCTGCTAAATTTAGCCCAATTAGACAAAACCATGCCTGAAATTTTTCTGGTAATTTATGTTCTCCTTGACTCTAGTCTAACTCTTAGCATTCTAAAAGGCACTAGAATTTATCAAAGGCCTTGAGGCTGTGCAGCTGTAGTAACCACCTGCACAGGTGATTGCACCAAAACAAAGAGGGAGAAGTTCTTGCGCTCTTCCCTGTGATTTGCACATTTGGGCATGGAGGAATCAACTAGGTAATGATCTCTGCATTCCTGGTCAAAACCAGCTTCTGATGATTCTGAATACTGTAATTTCCAGTGAAGATACATAGACATGAAATATTTTACATTAATTCTCCCTCATTTTTATACTTCCCGATAACCCAAATAGTAGTTTCTTCTTGAGTCTGGTAAAATTTAAGTGTCACTCTTTTTCAAGTTCTTCTTTGTTATTTTATTAACTTTCTGCCTGTGTTTGCATTACTGCTGGCACCATGGAGCCCCAGACCTTTTTTGGTGTGACCACAAGAACCAAAAAAAAATCATTTATGTCTGAGTCTTCTTACACACATTCAGAAAAAGAAACCTACCTGCCAAGATTGCTTTTGTCTCTAGTCCTGTTGTTGGTTTCCACACTGAGGTTATCACAAGATTTGCTCATCATCCCAGCAGAAAGGTTTTCCTGGTTTGCTCCATAAAGCACGTTCTCTGAGCGAGACAGTCTCTGAATAAGGGCAAGGTGTTCACGCTGAGCTGCATATGCAGAATTTGATTTGTCTATTTCCACAAATTTACTGTCCTCTGAATGAGAAACAAGAGAAGGGAAGAAGCAAAGACAAATCCAGTGATATTATCACATCTTTTGAAGCTCAAAGGAACTTTAAATAAAATCTTTTGAATGTGCCAGAAAAAATATTGACATTACAGGTATAGTTGTTCTTTTATCCTTGAGGATACTTAGGCCTTGAGGTGAATAGAAGGAGCTTACTTTCATAAAAAGTATATGCTGCATTTAGGTTTAATTTCTGTGAGTTGTACTACAAATGCACTTTCCACAAAGACAAGTGAAATGTACAGCCTTATATAATTTAGACCCAAATATTTCTGTAAAGTGTGTTTTGTAAATGATTGGTGTATGAGAAACATTTGTCTTACAAGTCTGAATTATCCAGGTTGGTAATTTCTCATCCTTCACAGGCCCTCCACTCCAGTATATTTATATCCAAGAAGATAGGAACTCTAGGAACACATGGTCTCCAAACGCCAGTGAGACACCAAAGAACTGAGTCATTTGCACAAGTCAAATGGGGACCATCCTGGTGGCAGCACATGCTATCCAGTTGTCTACCTTTCTGTGAAATCTACTACTTGGTAATGACACCTGGGCTCTGTTATATACAAATCTGTCCTCTCAAAAGGTTTCATTTTTCTTAAACGAGGTGGTGCTGAAGGAGACATTAATTTATTTGGGTTCTCAGTGGGTGGGCTGGAGAGGGAACTTTGAGGACAGAAAGACAGCAGGCAGTTGGAGACACACTGGAAAGTAAAACAAAACCTCCACTTGACACAGGCTAGCATAAACATGAGCTTAAATTCTGCTTGTACATGACTAAACTCCCGTGTGTTTTCCCAACAAATGGTAGCCTGAATACAACTTTCTAGAACACTGCTCTGCAGCATTAAATCTAAGTTCCCTCTTTCCTCAGTGGCTTTGATCAGAGGCATTTCTTAAGGCATCAGAAGGCTTAACAGTCCAGAGTATTAATGCAGTATTAGTGCAGCCTTGGAGCTGCCACGGTGATTCTGAAGTAGAGGGATGCTTCAGCTTTTGAAGTGATGGTTACTTATATATCTGAACAGTGCATTGGAAGCAGAAGCATGCAGAAAGAGCCTCATAACCTCTTCCAGCCTCACTGTGGTGCCAAAGGCAGAATTTTGAACTACTGTCTGTCATTGCCTTACTAAGCTTATTTTCTGGGACAGCAAGCACACACTGAACCCCAGAACCTGCAGTCACGTGGCTTGTGCAAGTCTGGCTTGTTTCAGTGATTTGGTGTACTTGTAATCAGTACTTGGGTTATAATTTTCTTAGCTCTCAATAATTTTATTCTCTTATATATGGAATGTAATTCTTAAGATAAATTACCACGAGCAAATGTGACACAGGAAACTGTAAGATGCACCGTTAGCACTCATTTGAATGTAATAAAGCACAGTCCCACTAAATTATGTTAGAAGCTGGAGATGTCAAGCAACAAACATTTAGGCTCAAGATGACTTGGACCTAAATGCCATCCTAGAGCCTTTTTCCATGGTAATTTTGTGCAAAAATTCCACCTTTCATGAAATAATTTTAGTGGTAAGGAGGCAATGTATCAATCATGCCCTTGCATTCCATGCTAGTATTTGTCGTCAACACTTTTACAGTTTTACCAAAGAAAGGAGCATTTTAGCAGATAAGGCATGACCCTTGATTCTCCTGCAGTGACTCACCAGGTCAAACACTCAGGGGTTGTAAATGACCATGGTTCTACTGAAGGCAGTGGATGAGCTACTGAAAATTCATGTTGCTCCACTGAAGTCGAGAGTGAAGACAGTTGTCAGCTTAGGCTCTTATTTCTTGTGTGCCTCAGTTTCCCCATAATAATCCTCACCCATCTTTACAGAATATGCTGAGAACTGTGGGTTAGATGTGCTGTGTACCTGCCCTGGATGGAGCAGAATCTTGTCTTAGAAACTATGGAAAATCTGAAGCCTGAGGAGGTACTATTCATATCTTCCACAGACATGGCAAAATCTAAGATAAGAGGTGCTAGCAGCTGTATAGTTAAGTGGGTGTGACTCATGTGCCTTTAGTGGTTTTGTCCTGGGGCTGAACCATTGGGTTGCAGCCCTGTCTTAAGCAAAATAACTAAGTTCAGCTCCAGCATGTCTGGGCACTATTATAGTTTTAATTTGTGCGGAACATTTTTCAGGTTACATTTGGGGTACATTTGCCTACTAACATGCATGTGCCAAATTAGACTTAATCAGACAAATTAGACTCTTCTAACTTTCAGTGTAGTAGGACACATTATTTTCCAACTGAAGCAGAGTGAAACTGAGGTGGCAGATTCTAGTCCTCAGATTTGGTGAATGTACCTTACCTAAAATATAACCTTGTCCTATGGTCCCAGTAACAAAAGTGCATTTATACCTCACCTGATGAAATTTGCCGAAGTTGCCTAGAATTCATCTGTGCATTGAATTTGTGCTGGGCAGAGCAGAGGTCCAGTAGGTATTTACATGTCTTTGCTGTGTCAGTAATGAAGGTGTGTTTCTTGCCACTGAAGCTGCTTTCAATCATGAATTTTTTTCTCTGAAGGGAAAAAAATAAAAGCACAGGTTGCTTCGTATATCAGTCATTACTCTGAGGCATTGACAGTTCATTTATATAATCTTGTTGGTTTGTTCAGTTGTATTTATGCCTGACTGCATCCCTTTTGCATGCAGTAAGTGTTTGTTGTAAATTCAGCACTTGTAAGCCAGGTGTCTGTCACTGGGATCATAACTCTTCTATGTCGAAAGTCAAGAGCCTTAGGACATTGAATGCATGGATAGCAGGTTGCTGAAACTGCAGGATTTGGTGCTAAAGATGTTAAAATTATTAAACAAATTTAATATGAAAAGGAACATATCTTCAAGGGGAAGAAGGACCATTTTTGGCAAGCAAACAAGCTGGGAAATATGTGATTCAATATGACACCTAAACTGCACAACAGTACATTGATATACCTCTAATGTCAAAATCACGTTTAGAAATGGGTCACAATCTCATCACCAATACTGTTTTGTTAGCAGACATCAATATACTAAGAGATGAGGATGTGGATAATGAGATCTGGAAAGTGGAAGGAATGGTCCCATGACCTGATGTAGGCAGAAAAAACAGAAAAGAGCAGTAAAGACAAGAGAGGAATGACTATGGAATATGCCATGGAGAAATTTGGCATAGTCTCTGTAATAGTCAGCACCAGATTGTTGAGTTTTATAGTAATTTGTCTTTGGCCTCAGCATAAATACTACAGAACTATACCTCACAAAAACTCAGTATCTTCATATCCACATCCAGATCTGGCTTGGATTTTAAACTCTTTTCAGAAAGGACTTACTTGTACAGAGTTACTCTAATTCTCTCTCTGAATACAATAAATTTATCAAAGCAACCGGAAGAAAGGCAGTAAAGTAGTAGAGCAGAGAAGAGATTCAGTTAGTTCCAACTCACATGAGCTGAAATTCTCTCTGTTTCACGCCACTGGAATCTTAAACTGGCAATTCTTGTGTGATTTTTGTTCTCATAGACAATGATGCCTTTGGCACAGATTCCCAGGATGATGTCCCCTTCTGTCCCTTTCTTCTCTTGGGATACACGATAGAATAACACTCCATATTCAGGAAGTTGCTGAGTCACCTGTAGAGAAAAAGTGCTTTTACCACGCCTTACTCAAAAAGATTAATGGGAAGAAAATTAGGTAGATGGAGGAGAAAATTCTTTTGAATGTCTATGGAACCAGTGTCTACCCCTGCCATCTAACCATGCACAGGATATTCTGAGGAACTCGCCCAGAGGTTCTGGGGGTTCATGCTTGTCTTTCTACCTCCTGTACTTGGCCACAAAAAGGTTAAAATGTGACTCAGACACTTTACAGAACTATGGAATATGATTAGGATTTACTGTCTGGTCTGCAGACCAATATGTGTTTATCCTAAACCCTTATATTTTCTTTCTGGGAATCTACTGTAGAATCCTCATATGACTTTTCAATTGTGAACAGAGATTTTCAGTGACCAAAATAAAACACTTTAAGAAAATCTGTTTTTTCCAGAAAGTAACCATAATACAAATGTTCAGGTCCTGAAAACTGGGGCATCTATAATCACTAGCTGAATCTGGGTTTTAATTTTTAATCCCTTTCATATTTGGAATTTTCATGTTCTTGCCATGGGGTCTGTCTTTCTCACTTTGTATAATGTGTTGGCTCCTTCTACAGACTTATTCATTGAAATAGATACCAACAAAGCTGCTTTTCTTCATTGGATTTGCCATGCATGATGGGACTGTCATTAAGGCTAAGCTTCAATCTATTTCTTCAATTGTACTGACAGTGTTAGATGAGGAACTAATATAATTAAACAGCAGCTAAACTAAAATGATGCTATAAATAACAGCATGTGTCACTGCAGCAAAATGACTACTGGTATTTAATGACTACTGGTATTTATCCATTATCTAGTCCCTGGTATTTTTCATCTAATCAAAAGCAGAGAGGTTTGGGGAGAAAGAGAAATTAGCAAGGGAAAAGTTAAATCCTGCGCCATTGTTACACTTTAGAGCACTAGAGAAATAGTCAAGTGAGAAAATATTTCTGATAACTCCTTCCTCACTTCCAGGGTTCACAGATATTTTTAAGCAAACAATCACTACATGTTTAGAAAGTGGCTGAACAGCCGCTGTAATTTCAGAAGTCAAAAAAGTGTTTATTCTCATGTTTTATAATCTTCTGGAGCCCAGACATGTTGGTAACATGCCAAAAATTTACATCAAGCCTTAGAATGCTGCAAATACACCAAAAAGTTTTATAAAAACTCTCAGTGATAAGTGACAGTATCTACAGCAGAATGAAATTCTGTGGTTTTTTTGTTGACTATTCAAATTTTTTCACCATATCTAAAATCCTCTGTATCAGGCAAGAAAAAAAATAGCCAATGGTAAATAGAGAGGGGTTTCTACCTCAAAATTAATAAATAGTGCTTGGGGTATGACAAATTACCTTTAAAAATTCTAGTTCAGCTTCATCCTCAAATAGGGAGCGGTTCATACGATGTAACTTAGCAAGTTCTCTCTGTACATATGCCAGGGTCATCTTCTCTATTCGACTTGCTGGAACGTAGTCTTCAACACGAAAATAGCTCTTTCCATGCATCTGTGGTGGAAAAAAATGAAAAAAAACCAAAGAGATAGGAGCCTGTTGTTCTTTTTTGACTTTTCTTATTCATTGCATTTCATTTTCAGGGTGACCCATCTGCAAAAGTCACCCTGCTGCCATTTCCCAAAGGAAAGTGGGAACAGCAAGTAGTGTCCTGACAGCGAAACTGCCTCTTGTCCCCGTGCTCAGGAGGCTGCTCGAAGCACACACCACTCCTTTGGGCAGAGGGAGGAAAGGAGCTGGGCCTATAGGTGTGTCCTGCACTTAGAGCTGAGAGCTACAGCCTCATCTGTACAACCTACAGTGGGGGATCCATTGCCATGATAGATCTGACCACGTAGATCGGACCACTCAGTGTTCAATTAACAGAGCTACACTGATTTACATAGCTGAAGGTATGGAAGAAAACATAAATGGGTATTTTCTATACACTTGTAAACTAGGACAGCTAGTTCAGATATACAACCAGAGACCTCCCTGACTTTGCAGTTTGTAGATCTGAGCCTACACATAAAATAGCTGTGAATTCTGAAGTGCTCCTTTGCTTTTCTCTTTCCTATTTACTAATCTCTTTAAACCCCTCCACACATTCAAGCTGGGCCTGTGTTGGAAACTTTCTATAGATTTTCTGGAGTTTTAGGATATATTATCAATTATGAAGGCTCTAGACTCTCTCATCATTCTGCCATATTTCCTGGCAAATTCACCTCACTATTTACTACTCCATAATCAGAAAAATGTTGTAATTTTTAAAATTAAGTCTGAAGGACTTATCTGGAAGACTTAACTGAAGTACTCTGTTATTCACATTTCTTCTTTAAATGCTATGTGACAAATAAAAGCTGCAAAAGTTGTAGAGAGAGACCTCTGAGAAATACTGTACTATTTCTCCACACCTCAGCAGCGTAATTGCCAAGCTCTGCCTGTAGAGCCAAAGCGCCAAGTTTCAGAGCAGTCTCATCACTGCAATATAATCGCTCCTCCAAAATATCTTTACGAAGCTGCAGGTAAAACTGATGCCTTGTCAAGCCGTGCCTGGAACAGAGAAGGGTTTAGGAACTCAGGAAGAGCTTTGAATGGTATCCCTAAATGCTACTGCTTTTCCTTCAGTCAGCATAACTGTGCACTTACTGAATAACATTGAAGTGGTTGACAAAGAATTTTATCCTTAGAAAGAGTGTGAAATTAATGATGGACATTTTCTTCTTGTGTTGGTCATTCCAGCCATCTGGGGCCACTTTGTAGAGTTTAGTCTCTTCATCCAAAAAGAAGAATTCTTTACCTGAAATGAGAATTTTGGGTTGTGTGATAAACCTGGATATACTCAGCAGCTTTAAGGTCTGCTGTCTTTATAGAGTGCATCACTAGCAATAAAAAATAAAGTGGATTGGGGATGTCAGCTGAGATTTACTTCTCTGTGTCATGATTTAACTTATTGCTCCTTTGATGGAGAACTTAGGCCAGTATGTAATTTTGGATTACAAATGTTAGATGCTGGATTGGTATGGTGTCTATGAAATCACTCAAGGATTCATGGGGCTTGCATTCTTCTCACCATTCATTCTGCAGCCCTTTGTAATCCTCATTCCCTACGCACAAGGTGTGTGCCCTTTCCCAGTGCCTCAGCTGTGCCTGCCATCAGAAGGGGACTGAGGAGGTATGGGTCTGGTAGATGACATAGCTGAACCTGTACTCCCACTAATATCTAGGAATAAACACAGGCAGCCTTTCCCAGTGCACCGCTTCTTGGAATTTCTGCTGGAGCTGCATGGCTCAGTATTATTTGAGTGCAAGGCTCAGACACAGCCTTTTCTGCCTGGGAATATCAGCCAGTAAATGTTGTATGGCTGTGCTGATGCACAGTCCTAGGGCAGACATGGTTTACATCAGTGCAGTGCAATTTAAACCAACATACCTTACTCTTGCACAAGCTTTGTATCTGCTTCTACCTAAGGATCTCACTGGAATTCTTTGATAAAGTGACTACAGAGGCACTGAGGGACAGGGCTGTCACAGTACTTAGCTGCCTTACCTTTCAGGTAAGCCAAGCCAAAGTAGAAATGTTCCACCAAGTTTGCATACGCCACCACGGTGTTGAAAACATCTCTTGCCTTGGTCTTGATGTCACATTGCACCTCAAGGCACTGGCCATTGAGTAGAATCACATTGAGATCCCTTTGGGACAAATATGATTTCCCTTTTTTAGTCTAAGAACACACAAGAAAGAATGAAGAATGAGTACTGAGTACAAGCAATGCAAGTTCCACAGCATGTTATTACTGAGGCCCACTCGTAGCCTGTCTCTATACAACCTGATGGAATTGGTCACAACACCATGTTAATCTCTGCCTCCCTTCTCATAAATTAATATCAAAAACATTTCTAACTTTTTTAAGATCCAGAGCACCACAACAAAACAGCTGAGCATACTCAAATTCTAAAGTCACCAGGGTTAGTCTAGATTTGGAGCTAAGTCCAAATTCACTTTGCCCTAATTTTTCCTGCTGTCTGCTGTCAACTTTCTACCTTATCTTAATGAAACACAAAGTATGTGCTTGTAAGCTGGAGAAGTCCCATAGATTGGAACTAGACCTCATGTTGCAGATTTGCTGTACAGTCTTTGTCTCAAAAGTCTAGGGCTAAAGTGAGCATTCTTAGCTGAGAAGGATAAATTAAGCTTTTTTTGCACCAACAGAAATAACTAAATAGCACTAAGAATTAGAGCACATCCTTTCAAGTCTCAATATCTCTGCAGGAACCCTAACTTGTTTCAAGAGGAGGACATGGAAAGAATACTGGGTTGAGACTCAGGTGCAACTTACAAAGAGCCCTGACTAAATTGTCACTGGATTACTTCTAAATTCTTAAAGTTCATACTTACCACAATTGATCCAGGCAGCTGTAAGGTCACTGGTGGTTCACTAGACAAAATAATAAATTCTGGACCTGAAAACTGCAATTTAGAAATTTAGTAAGTCTTCTTAATGGAATGAAGATCCCAAACACAAGTATCAGTGAAACCCATTTCTGCTGATCTGTACAGACATGCGTTGTAGAAAAAATTAAGTCCTTTGAGCACCATTGGCTGGAAAATGTTTGGGTTAAGTGTCTCTGTAAATTTTTCTGCTGTTCTGAAGCTGCTGTCAGAGTGGTTGGTGAAAAGAGTCCATACGGGATTTCACGCTTTGAAGAAATCACATATGTAGGTCAGAGGGGGTTCAATTATCAGCTTTTGAATAGTCTTCATGGACAATTGCTTTTACTACCTTCAGTTCTGACAGCACAACTGGATCATGCCCAATTTGAAATCTGTCAATTTAGAATACTAATCTAATAAGATAACTCAGTAGCTAATATGCATATCACTGTCAAACAAAAATTAGATGAGAAGCTTCTCTTTAGTGATATTTACATTTTGAAATCAGCTTATATGTTTTTCATCATTCACCTTTTCCTTCCTGTGGAACAAACATTTCTGTGATGCAGCAGCTGTTGAGTAGTCCTTTGTAGACACAGAGAAGGTGGAGCCCAAGCTCAGCAGGTTCTGTCGACTGTTCTTCTGAGTTCCACCTGGGATTTCTTCTACAGCACTCACCGACCTTTAAAGGAAATGTCATAGTGAGAAAAACATTTAACATGCAATCAACACAACACCAACTTGGGGACAGACAGCTTAAGGTACAGTAACTACTGGAATACTATGAAGTCCAGGGCAATGTCTGTTATAAGCTCCTCAATGTTTCTTTACAGAAAAAAACAAATAATTTAACAGGAATAATACTACTGGTGCCCTTTATAGATAAATCTAAACTCTGTTTTGATTCAATAGAGTCAGGTTTGTTTCTTTTTTCATTTGGTGATCCAGATCCAGCTGGTTTAAGTTTGGTGAAGCCAACAGGCAAAGAGTGCAGCCCCATTCCCTTCTGGGAATTCTACAGGATGAAGCAAATTCCTCCTTTATTATTTTCTCAAGAAAAAAGCTTCAGAAAACCTTAATATTTGTTGTTACATTATTCAGAATTTTCCAAGAATGGGAATTAAATTATTTGAATACTAATTCATTAGGATAAATTAATGTCCTAGGGAACTGAGGGAATTTTCAATTTAATTAAGAAAAAGGTGTGTGAAATCTCAGATCAGAAAGCTGTCCTTGTACTATAGTTTTAATGCAGGAAGTGTTATCCATGTGAGCAGATGTGTATCCTTAGAATAAAGTTTAAATATACTGCATACTCAATGAACAAATAATGATTATGTGATTCAGAAGTAGGGGTTTTGTTGAGGTGGATTTTTGTTAATTATATTTTTTCAACAAAAGCCAAAGACACATGGAAGCTTTTCCATTATCTCAAAGTTTCATCCTTTTCTCTTGGACATTGCAGACTTACTTCAGGAAACTATTGGATTTTCTGAAAGTTTTTAACAAATTAACTGGAGTACTTTCTCATCTCTTCTGCCTAGTATCCAATAACAAGGAATGTGGGAATGGTTCAAAACTACAGTAGGTGGGGCTCAGAGATGATGTTAGGAGCCATTTCTTTACTTAGAAGGGGGCCAAACACTGGAACAGGCTTCCTAGAGAGATGGTCACTGGTCCAAGCCTGTCAGCTTTTAAGAGGCATTTGGAGGTGCCCTTAATAACATGCTTTAACTTTTGATCAGCCCTGTAGTGGTCAGGCAGTTGGACTAGATAATTATTTTGAGTCTCTTCCAATTGAATTCATCTCTTCTCTTCTCTTCTCTTCTCTTCTCTTCTCTTCTCTTCTCTTCTCTTCTCTTCTCTTCTCTTCTCTTCTCTTCTCTTCTCTTCTCTTCTCTTCTCTTCTCTTCTCTTCTCTTCTCTTCTCTTCTCTTCTCTTCTCTTCTCTTCTCTTCTCTTCTCTTCTCTTCTCTTCTCTTCTCTTCTCTTCTCTTCTCTTCTCTTCTCTTCTCTTCTCTTCTCTTCTCTTCTCTTCTCTTCTCTTNTTCTCTTCTCTTCTCTTCGCCTCTTCTCTTTTCTCCTTCTCCTTCTCCTTCTCCTTCTCCTTCTCCTTCTCCTTCTCCTTCTCCTTCTTCTTCTTCTTCTTCTTCTTCTTCTTCTTCTTCTTTTTCCCTTCTTTTACATAAGAAATGTGCCTCAAAATTACTTGAAGTGACCTTTGTGAACAAAAAAGTATTATTAGCTCAAAATCCAAGATTCTTTGTTGAGAAGGCTTTCTTATCCTGTGGAAAACACTTCCTAACTTCCTGTTAGGTGGGAGATGCCAGATTAGACAGTTGTGTCTTCCTTAGATATAGACCAGAGCCTTGCTTGCGAGATTCACTTTGTGACATGTAAATTATGTTAATTGGGCTGCCTACAGAACGAGCATGATGATATTAGTAAGCTTTATACATAGTAAACCCATCACTAATTTTTGTGTTGGTTGTACTCCTACATAAGAAACTGGTGATTTCCAAAGTAATTTCAACTCCACTGCTGCCATGGTACTTGTAATAGGATGGTGACTGTGGTAGAAATTCTGTTGCAGATGCTTAGAACCAGGAGTGGGGTTTGCAGTCCTTGAAGTTCTATGGGAAACAGCTTGCTGGAAATTTGGAGAACAGAGTTCATCTTTCAGCAGAGGAGGGGAACTTGGCAGCATGATTTTAGATCAAGCATATTAAGATCATATCCAGGTTGTTAGTCAGAGGCATGGCAATTGCTCTGAAGTACTCAGTAAATAAATCCTCTGTCACTCATATAACTGCTAGATATATGATGCATATATAAATGTCTGTGAACACAATATAAATGTATGTATGTGTAGTTAGACAAGTAGACAGAGACCTCTTTCTTGACAAAATCCTGCAATCTGCTTGTAGATCTCTCTTGTTGCAGTTTTACAGGTGTACTGGGATATCTCATATTGCCCAGATTATCATGGCTGATTTATCAGGAAGTTCAAACTGTTTACTCAGGACACATTTAATTGGGAGTTGATCTAAATTGAGCATTTCCTGTGGGCCTCAATTATTTGTGTCATGGTTAAAAGAAGAAACTCCTGTTTAACTGGGTCAAGAACCCAATTTAAATGGGATGTCTATAGGGATTACATGGTGCTTAACTATGGGATTCTGGTCTTTGTGGTGCCTAGAGGCTGACAGTTCTTTCATCTCTTCTTTGTTTGGAAACAACCATGATTATAGCTGCACTGTGCTAACACCCAGTCTAGAAAACCCTTGTTTGGCAGCAGTGGTGTTTCCCTGGCTTTTGAAAAGGAGTCAGTATCACTTGTACAGTTCCCAGTTTTCTTTGTCAGTGTCTACAGGGCTGCTGGCAGTGCCATGGCTGAAACAAGGCTAATCCTCATGACAGAGCAGAGGTCTTTACTGCTTGTGTCCCTGGGTTACCTGCAACTCTCCTGCAACTCCAACTAAAGTGGCAGTGCAGGGCTGGATATGACTGACACAAGTTGAGAAACAAATCTAAGGAGTGAGGTGGAAATGCAAATTAAAATTATGCATTATATACATGGTCTGACATAACCACTCCAGAACACATAAGGTGTGACAGCCCTTTAAAGTGACAGCAAGGCAAAATCTGAATGTGGAGAAATGAGGACTCTGACAGAATGCCTTGACAGGGAAAGCAATGACTATTCATACCTTTTCAAAAGATTTTCCCCTTCATAAAATTATATGATTATTATGGTTAGAAAAAAACTTCTAAGAACATCAAATCCATCCTTTCACAGTCTCTGTGTTTCAGTCACAGAGGGCTAATGCTGCTTCCCTGCCTGGTGGAGACACAGCTGGGGGCAGCTGTTCTGGGAGGCCTGTGGCATCTGGCAGGACAAAATGGTACCGAGTAAATGTGGAAATCCTGAATTTGCTTGTTTTGTTTGGATTGTTCAGGGCCCAAGTTCCATCTCACTAAAGCTTTTGGACCGTTCCACTTGGAACCAAATCAAGTGTAGGTGAACATTATTTATTTATTGTAAATAAGAGAATATTATGTATTCATTAAGTTATTTATTCTATATGAATAGTATCTATTATCGAAACAGGCCCAGATGGCAATTCAGGCATTTTCTGGTACTGGCATTGCCACACTAGTTGCTGGCTTCACTTGGTTATGAAACAGCTTCCATCTTATAAAAATCTGAATTGAGTTTACCTGTTTATGAAGAGCTTGTAGCTGCTTTGTGTCCTTGACCCACTAAGTGTGGTGTCACATGATCTCTGTGTCTCTGGAACTCTTCCTGAAATAAATAAAGGACATTTCAAGATTCACACAATAGTAGCAGCACTCAGCATCAGATGTTGGGACAATTACAACAAGGAAGAAATTTAGACTGGCAACTTCCCCTCTTGCGGCCTCACTTGGACATGATAAATGACTATTTAATAAGGTTAATGAACACTAAACTAGCAGTATTCCCAGTTCCCTAGTTAGTTTTACTTCCTCTTCACAACCCTTTATGTGAATGCAATTTGGGAAACAGTTATGTAGGTACAATGGCTGTCATTTCCATCTGTATGGGGGTAATTTGTGAAACAGCTTGTTCTCTTCAGAAATTATGCCCAATTTTTGTTCTTCTATTTTCAGGCATAAAATGGGCAGAAAAAGCCATGAAACTTCTCTGGCTTAATAAGAGTAGAATATAAAATCAATGAAATGAAAATTATTGTATCTATTCCACTGGTTACTTGCTATGTTAAATATATTGTGAATGTTTTTACATAATAAAAACATGGTGGGAGTAGTGGATGGTTTGTGGGTCCTTAGCAAATAAGGATTGCATTGTTTTTCACCTTCAATCATCTCTATTGCTACAGAATTTACAGGTTTTGCTTTGTCCAAATACATGAAGTTTGGAACTTAGAGGCAGAACCAGAGAGGGTTATGCCAGTCCTATGAGTGTTTCTTGTATCAGGAGAGATGTTTGAAATCTTTAGGGAATCTTTAGGGAAGGGTGAGAAGGTTAAATTTTTCTTCACTTGGATAATGTCATTGATTTGTTTGGAGAATTGCATATCACACTATTACATAAACAGGATGATAGAGGTGGTAAGATAAGCTGTGCAGAAGGAATCATTTAGATAAAACATTCATCCACTACACCCT
The DNA here is from genome assembly GCA_013397095.1 of Sterrhoptilus dennistouni. Taxonomy (NCBI): domain Eukaryota; kingdom Metazoa; phylum Chordata; class Aves; order Passeriformes; family Zosteropidae; genus Sterrhoptilus; species Sterrhoptilus dennistouni. Next base: position 2,795,434 of record VWZU01012032.1, read on the forward strand.
GAGATTTCACTCTGAATTCCAACATGAAAATGTGACACTGAATTCTAGTGTACCAACCAACCAACTGCAATTTTATAACCTAGAAAATCTACAGTCACATTGCTAAAATAAGCATAAACATGTGGGGTTTTTTCAAGCTGCAGATGGTAGTGACAAAATGTGAGATTTGAGATAAGCTAGTTACCAAAGTTAAGATTCAGTCCTGTGTTCTGAAACTACATGCTTTTTTAATGAGAAAACCTTACAAAATTCTCTGCTTGCCCTGTGGTTTTCACATAATTGGAAAAATATATTTTGACAAGCAGATAAAATTCTCCTTAGTCTTTCTATATCAGCTGTCACAGCAGTGGGACAACTTGGCTGCTTTCAGTGGCCAGACTGCCATGCTTTGAACCCAAATCCAACACAAACCTGACATTAAATTAACATGTATTTTTTGAAGAAGTTGATCCTGTAGATTTACTATATGTTAAAGGAGCTTCTAAAGTACAGTTTTGATATTGATCTCCTTGGATAATGGTGCTCTATTAGATGGTAATATTTATTTTCAGAGAGGAATGCTTTTTAAAAAAATACTTTATGAAAGAATGTTTGTGACAAACAAACTCTCACATTCTGTGTTTACTCAGGTATTTTTAGAATCTTGTCTTACAAATTCCTGGGTATGAACTGCTATCAGTGTTTCAGTGGAGACTGAGACATGCACAAAGTCACTGGAATGAACCTTTGTCAAGTTTATGACCAAAATGGTTTTTTTTAGTACTTACAAATCAGGCTTCTGTTCTGAGTTTGCCTTCACTATGTGCGACTGTGTATGTGACTGACACGTATGTGTCACTCAGGGAGCAGCTGCAGTCTCAGGTTTTTATTGCTGCTGGCTTTGACTGCAATTCTGGAGCTTCAGAAAAGCGCCTTGCAGGAGGAGAGCATTAACATGAGCAACCTCACTTTCCTCATCCTTGGGCTAAGGGCTTAGGAGAGGGAGGCTATGACATAATGGGGTTTTTTTCCCAGGATGTGCCCGATGTCTGAATTATGTCCTCATGGAACATTCACTCTTTGGTATTACTTATAGGTTCAACTGATTTCAAAGCTGACATCTTGACATTGCCCACCATATGCATTTGTGGGGTAGCCCCACCTTTTCTGTGCCAAGAACCCACGTGCTAAAAAGACAGTGTGAGGCTTTGTGATCTGCTGAACAACTTTACCTGGCAAAGGGGCATGAAGCAAGAAAGAGGTGATGGGGCTATGTGGTAACTGTATAGCTTTACGGTAGGAGACAAGTGAAAAAGAATCTAATATAAAAGTATCTTTCTTCTCTACAACTTAGCACAAATACACCTCCCAAGTAATATAAGCACAAGTTTCACAGGATTGCCTATCACCTGGTACATGGTCAGTCCCATACTTCAGGAAACAGAAGAGGTGAATACATTATTCTCAAACATAGTCTTTTATAAAAATCTTACCTCTCCTGTGTCCTCGGTTAGACAGTATCAAAGATGTACTTTCAGAAATACTATTAGAGTCACTATAATCCACAGAGAGTTGTCTGTAATCTTCTGTTGACTGACTATAGTTCATTAATCTGGACCCTTTGTCTGAAAACAGAAAAGAAATGTGGTGGATCATATACTTTTATTATAAATCATTGTATTTGCATGTTAAGATAAATAACATCTGGATCGGCTAATTTTTATATAGTTCACATCCTCCTGTCTTCTAACCCTGAGTTCAATTCCTTAAAGACTGAGGAAAGCTTGGTGACTTCATTCTATCACTTTCATAATCTTTTTCTGACCAAAATTGGTTTTCATAGTTCTCTACTGTTCCATATAAAACAAATCCAATACATTAATTCTGTTCTACATGTTTAAGGGTTGCAAAGTGCAGATAACCTGCAAAGTTCTTATTCCTAGTACTGAGGTCCAAAACCTTGAGCTATACCTTCTTTCTGTGTACAGGGTGGACAATGCCCAGACAGAATCTGCTACCAGACTCAGATGCAGAAATTCCATTAAGGGGTCACCCTAATTCATTAGGATGTGCATATTTTTCTTGCACACTGACTTTACTTGGCTTGCATTCTCTCTTGTCCTTCTACAGAACCTCTGAAGCATAATTTTTAATCAAAAACAAAGGAAGGAATGGAATGCTGTCTTGCAAAGTGCTGCTCACACATTTTCACTGTAACTGACACCCTGACTCGTTGAAGTCCTTTGGCAAGTGTAAATCAAGTGACCTGAATCACTGGCAAACACAGAGATCACACCAGATACATTATCCCTAGAACCAGTGTAAGGAAACTGGCAGGAATTTGTGGCTAATACGAGGTTGAAGATGGGGCCATCCCTTTTGGCAGCAGCAGAATTTCTACCTGCTGTAAGTGAACCATTATGGCTTGAGGGGTAGTTTGTCTGTATGTTTGAAAAAGAATCCCCTTTTCTTATAACCAATAATACCTAATAGAAATGTTCCAGATGTTTTTAAGTCTGTGTTTGATTCTAGCTGATTTCAAGGAGCACATGTGTGATTTGCTGAATAGGAATTGTATTGCTCATATACCTAATGTTGAGCATATCAAAAAAAAAGCCTGTATAGCTTGGGCCAGCTTTCCCCTTGCCCCAAAATCAGAGATCTCTGTCAAAGTGAACAATACAGTGTAGACAGTAGAAAAAAGATACAATAATAGAATTACTCTGTGAGATAATAAATCTTGATCTTATTCAGATAAAATAAAAAATTGGTATATACTGGTTTACTTATATAGTCAGCAGGATTTGGCCTTTTCTTGAAATCATTCCAGCAATTAATTTATAAAATATCTTTTGTATAGAAAATTAAACTAAAATCAAAAAGGAAACCACAAATCTTTGCTTGAGTAATCAAATAGGAAAGATGAATTCCTTAATGGCAGGAGTATAACTGCACAGAATCCCACCTTCAAAAATACACCCAAGTATACAAAGTACAAAGTCAGTTTGAAAGGAGAGGAGTTTTATATGCACAGGTTTTATGCAAAGTGCTTTAAGAATGAAATCTGTGCAAGCTGATTTGTTATCATTGCTTCACAGCCCTGAGACTACTGTCCTTTGTGGAAATACAGAAAAGAAACCTCACTGACTTGCCTCAGAGTCTTTCCATTATGAAGTAATTTATATGTAAAGCATTAACTCTCCTATCCAGCACTACATGTAATCATTACCACACGAAATTAAACTATCCATCTGCCTAAGGAAAGACACAGAAAAGGCTGTCTGTATCCTTACTAGAGAGTTCAGATTCTAAATTATTCTTTACCTTGGTGAAAATTCATCTGGGATGAGAGTGTTGAGGTGTCCGGTATTTTTTCATGCAGTCTTTTCCTTATCACATGGCTCCTGTTCAGCTGCGAGGCTGTGCTGTCCTCAGTGACCACCTGCTCTGCCTAGAAGGCAGTAATATTGAAAGTCAATGTCATACGATATGTGAACTTCAGACTCCCATAGTGAAGTGATCCTTGCCCTCTGGCTGTCAGAGGCTGCTTATTTGCTTTGTATAAGCAACTGAATTTTCTCGGATTAATACAAAGTGGGACTGAGTATGTTGGCTCTGTTACAGCAGCAAAGGGAGTAAGAAAGAGTGCAAGGGAAAAATTATTCTCAGAATCTTAAGGAATTCTGGTCGAGAACAAAAAATTCTGGTGTCTTTTCTTCCATTGTCATTCAGTTTATCAACAAAAAAGATTTTTGATATTTCAAATTTTGAATAAACTTATGTGCTTGCTTATTAAGACCTCATTGTGGCCAGGCTTGATTCCACAGCAAATATTCAGTTCCACTCAAGGACAATGAATTAATTTCTTAACATGACATAAATGAGATTTCTTTGAATTTCATGAAGAAAGTCTGAAACCAGAGTGGCAAGAGAGAAATCTTTACTGTTGTGTAAAGTTCTTTACTTTGGCAAATATGGGGTCTCTGTGAAGGTTATGATTGCTTCAGCACTAACCAAAGAGATTAAGATACTGTAAGTACAAAAGTTCTATCACTTCCCAGGAGTGTATAAATGCTGTGTGAGAGAGCTTCATTGCTTTATTTGTCCCTACATGTGCCCACACAATTTCTTGCCTAGAAGTTTAGAACCAAATCTCACTTCTTTAATCCATACAAGCATTAATTTTGGCAATCACTCGCCTGTGTCCCAAGTTGTTGTGCACCTCTCTTATCACAGAAAAATAGATAATTGGAGTATAAGAGCAGTACCTACCTCGCTGGCACTTCCCACTGCAAACTGAACCATTTTCTTTATGTAGAATTTTGCTGGTAAGGAAGCAGATTCCTTCTGATGTGCTTCACATGCCTCCAGAATGGATTCAGGAGAAAGTCTTCTATGTGGCAGATCTTCACACAGTGTCAGCAAGAGTGTATGTAGTTGGTCACTCAGCTGTAGGGACTGAGTCAAAATAGAGATACTGTCAAATCCCAGGGGACTGAAATCCTGTGTAAAATGGGACCAGGAATTTCTGTAAGCCTTTCACTCTGGGTGAGAAACACACACTGAATTCCTTTAGACTTTGGGAAAATTCCAGACAAGCAGCATAACAGCACTGAATGAACCTCTGGTGGGATCCGGGATAGCCTTGGAGGGAATTGACAACTCCAAGAATGATCGGCGGCCCAATTAGGGGCTTCTTGGTGACAGACAGATCAGTTTGCTCCAGAGCTTTGTTAATTAGACTGTGAATCAAAGATTCATGGAAGTAAGATATGTGATAGCATTAGCTTCAAAAAGGTGAGAAGTTATACCAGCCAAAACTGTTGTCATAGAGACCAGATACTTATATTTTGAGGCAATTCAGCTTATAAAGCTTTTTCTCTCAGAATGTGAAAGGAAGGTTAAATCTACTAGAAGCCTGTGCTCTCCAAACTGAGAACAAACAACCAAAAGCATCAATATAGAAATGAAGCATAATGTATGTTATGAGTCTTTGAAAGGATTATGGGTAAGCAAAAAACTTATAATTTCAGCTAGCAGAGATGCTGATGGAATTTGCTCAGAAATAAGGGAAATTATTTAGATTTATTCTTCCATCCCATTTTTGAAAAAGCACGTAAATGTGCACAGCACCACAATCATGCCAACATGATGCTTTTGTTTAATTCCTATCTATCTTAGAGTAATAGAATCACAGAATAATTTAGGTGGAAAAAGACCTTGAATCTCACTGAGTGCAATCATAAACCTAACACTGGCAAGTCCACCACTAAGTCATGTCTCAAAGTGCTACAACAATGCATCTTTTAAATACCTCCAAGGATGAGATTCAACCACTTCCCTGGGTAGCTTGTTCCTAATTGTCTTGGAATAAATAATCTTCACCCTTAAAATCAAGTTACAATTCATCTTAAGAGGAAAAATTCTGGTTTTTGAAGAAACAGAAGGAAAAAAAAAAGGAAAGGAAAAGAAAAGAAAAGAAAAGAAAAGAAAAGAAAAGAAAAGAAAAGAAAAGAAAAGAAAAGAAAAGAAAAGAAAAGAAAAGAAAAGAAAAGAAAAGAAAAGAAAAGAAAAGAAAGGAAAGACGATCTCCAACTAAATTCCCTGATTTGTGTGAAATTGTATTTTTGGAGAAGCTTAGACCTTGACACAAGCTCTTCAATTCTTTTCTAGGTCCGAAACACTAAGCCCCTCTTAGTAATCTTCAGACTATGCCTCTCATTCTTTGAGCCAACAGCAACAGAAAAAAAGAAAACAAAAATGTTTGTGTTACTGGCCTGGTTTGGAGGAACCTGGTAATCTGCTGACCAATAGAGGGTCATTCCTAAGGAATACACCAGCATCTGTCAAAACAGGAAAGGAAACCCTGTGTGAAATCAATACTTAGTACAGAAAAGCCTCAAACTAGACACACCATCTTTTTGTGTCTTTGGTCACAAAATAGCAGAAGTCACACAGATGTCTTTTTGAAAAAACTAGCCTAAATGTCTCTAAAAGTAAAATAATGACTCTTACCTTATCGACTAGGTTGCATGCAATTAGTGATGCCTTTTCCTGGTCTTAAAAAATAGAGAGCTAGACATGGTTAAGGGATAAGGGGTTTTTACCTCAGTATTTAATAAGGATCCTTATGGTGCATCATTTTGCCAAGATGGGATGCGCCTTAATGTACCCACAACACAGATCATGTATACAATTTATCGACCTTACAAATTTACAAATTAGCATATCTAACAAGGATACTCCAATGGGAGGCCTGGATGAATGGTGTGATATCCCCTCATCTGAGGAATTCCCCCCTGGATGGGCCAAATCTCTAGTTTACAGGATATGTCTTAGAGAAGATCTTGGTTTCCCAAGATAGCGTAGGGTTTTCCAGTCTTCTACTATGAGGCCTTAAGGATGTGTGGTCTCCTGGCTTAACAAAATACTAGGACTATGCTAAGTTATGAGACTTAAGGAATTACAAGTAGGCATGCTAATAATACTGAGAGTACATAAAAGTTATATCAAAGGTATATAAAATAAAAGGCAAAAAAATCATCTTGGCATCATTACTACTGTTCAGCTTGAGAGGCTGAGCCAGGCTGCCCTCTGTTCAATGATGTCAGGAGTAGGAAAAGAAATTTGAACTTCTTTCTTAATTTTGAAGCTCTCCCATTGCTGATTAAAATTCTCTCCTACCTGTGGGACTGACTAGCTGTTAAATGCAGGAAGATAATTACTGGAATAAGGCTGCCTATTCCACAGCTTCCTTTTTCTGCCTAGTGTCTGAGTGGTCAGTTATGTGGGAATCTGAAAATACTGTGTTCTGCCTGAGGGAAATGGGTGGTATCCAAAGCTTTTTGGTGCCTGAATGTTTTATTTTGCTGTCTTTCCAGAGGGACTCGTTTGTCAGAGAGAAAAAAAAATAAATTGGTAACAAAGCTGAACATATTTCTGACTTCCTGGGACTGCTTCCACCCTCTGTTCAGGAACTGCAGTCCTGCTGCTTCTGGGATTACAAATTATCCCTTTCTGTGGGCCTTTACAAATAATACATTTCTGCAGGCCTGTGGGACTGATGTTCAAAATTGATTTTGATGTTGACATGCATGCTAACCCAATGGCAAGCTGCAAGATACATGTAATTCTTTCTAACTACAGCCTAATTTGATTAGTTTTATTAGAAATGGGATGTGACAGTAGGTGCCTGGTATGTTGCATTAAAACCCATAAGCTTGTCTTAATGAGGTGCTGTCAAGATGCACTTTGCAATATCCCTCACCTTTGTTAGTCCGAAGTGCTGGTTTTTACTCGGGTAGTGGAGCAATTCTGGTGGACTGAAAGGGGCAGCTTCTGTCTGGGATGCATTATTTTGGAAGAACAAATTTCCTTCAGCAGACAGTAGAACTGACCATGGGCAAATCACACAGATGCCAGAGTCTGAAAAATGTTGAAGTAGATAATGGAGACCTTAGTGTTGAATTCACCGCACTCAGAAGATCATATTTCTGGCATCTCACCTGCATAACTGAACTCATCACTGGAGATGTACCTAGAATGACTTGCCTGAATGGGGACCTTATTGGCCCTGACCCACAGATTGACTTCCCAGCCTGACCTCAGACTTGCCTTATCACTGTGGCCTTGCCTAGTGATCACTGGACTCCCTGACCATAATTCCCTTCAGCTAGCATTCTCTTTTGCTCCTTCCACGTTTTCTGTAGTGTTGTATGCAAATACAAGTCACACATACTAGGAAGCTTATCTGTTTTAGGAACAGCCAGCCAGCTTTTACTTCAGCCTAGTGGAGGATACCTGGCCTTTTGTAGTGCTGGCCAGCCAACAAGTGGCATTCCTGCCTAACCTGGCAGTGCCCCAGCACACTGGAAATGTTTTATAGCAACTGGTGCTGACCATCATGAGATCTGGCACGATTCATTGCATCACGCAAAGTCCAGCGTGGCAGCGTGGCATCACGCAAAGTCCAAATGTGGCAGTATTAGCTTTGAAACGAGGCTGATTCCAGAAACAGCATAGCTGTAATTGAATGATGTGGAGACATATGCCTTACTCAACTGGGATGATGCTGTTCAGGGGCAGGTAACCTTCCCTGCACTCCAAGGAACTGGAGTACTGTGGATTCAGAACGACTCTAGCTTGGCATCACTTCTGGACCTGAGCTTTCTAAAGAGTTTTAGCAGCCTTACACCTGCCTATAGTTCAGCTTGTTTGTACATCCCTACTTCTTCTTGGTTTAGTTTTCATGTTCTGATACCGTAAATTGATCTGGCGCAGGATAGGGAACGTAGGCTGATTTTTATTTTTTTTTTAATTTAGTTTTGTTTAGTCAGCAATCAAAAAAGCAGTGTCAGCTTAGTGTCTGGTACAGAATCAATAGATGGACCTTTGCTAGACCAGGTGGGTATCTCTGTGCTTCACTCCTTCACACATTTCTGGTGCTTGTATTTCCTGGGCTATTCTATCTGCTTGTCACACCAGTTAATAGAGAACTGATGGTATAGTCAATCTGCTATACTGTTCCAGCCCATTAAAAACTAGTTGGTAATGAATTTGCACTCCTCCAGCTAGAGTAGAAGTTACACATCACTCGTTTTTGTATTTTGTATTTTGATTCTCCATGCTTATGAGATAAGAACATGTTTCATTCATTCTCCCCTCAAAAGGAATACCCATTCACATAAACAGTTCTCAAAATGTGACAGGTTGCTCAGCTGTGCTCTCTTGTTGCTTAGTTGTGCTTTGTGCTCTCTCAAGCTGGCCTGCTTGGCAAGCAATCATCATAATGATAAGTCACATTATTATCATCAAGGATAAAAGTCTCTTGCTAGCTGAATGGAGAGCCATGTGGGTTTGCCTGTCCTCTATCAGTCCATGAAGGACATGAGCCTAGCTGGCACTGCACTTTCTCTGGGTGCATGTTATTCAGACTTAAGGAAGAACTCTTTTGTCTCCATATAGTTGTACTTAGATTAATTACTACCTGATGTTTAATTTGAAAAAAAAAATCAAACTGTATGAAGACCTTTTATGTAGGTAGAGCAATCTGCACCTAATCCCAGCAGCACTGAAAGATTTCTCACTTTTGTTAGCAATATGCTGTTAGTGGATTAGTTTGGTTTTTTTATCTCCCCCACCCTCACAAACAAACAAACAAACAAACTCAAAAGAATTAAAATTACTCAAGAATTAATTTCCAGTGGTAAGAACTCTAAAAAAGATACCTTTCACCTCACCTTTGTGGAGATCCTCCAGAAGCTGCATTGTGGACAGGTACAGGAGTGCCCATATTTCTTCTTCCTCCAGAGGGCTTCCTTTTGCCCACAGGACCTCGGCCAATGTCACACAGGAACTGCTCATGCCTGCTGCAGTAGATACTGGGTTTTTGACACACTAAAGTAGACTGGATTGCTCAAGACAAACCCTACTGATTATAGCTGTACCCTTCTCTCATGGTAAGAAATATTTTGTGAACCACCCTGCTTTTTTTTGTTCAAAATAGGTAGGTATTGTTTATCTCTGTATTAGTCTGAGTAAATAAAGGGGACTGAACTAGGTGACTTCCTGCAATCTTTTTTAGCCCTTTTACTCATAATCTGAAACCAGTTATAAGATTCTGCAGAGCAAATCGTTTTTACTCAGGAGGTCCTTCATGAATATGTGCTGTTCAGATTTTGTGAGTGGTCATTTGAACAACAGGTAATTGATTTTGCTGCTTAATTGGATGTTCTTGTCTATAAAAACATGAAAGAGTTTATCTAAGAAAAAAGAAGACAATGCAAAAGATATGCCCTGTAACATGAAAAGTTTATAAATAGTGCAACAGAGCAATTAAATTTCATTCATTGCTCAGCAGATCAGTAAATGCTGGTAAATTCTCTACTAAGTTCATTGATGAGAGATTTTCTTGCTCACATATCTTAGACTCAGTGCTTGCAGTTTATCCCTTCCAATATACATATAAACTTGCTTTGTTTCACTAAACCAAATTAAAAGATGACTCTTTTTTTTGAATAGTAATTTAGTGGCTTCCAGCACTCTGTCCTATCTGACAAGTACATAAGACCTGGCCCACTGCAGAAGGATGTGGGTCCACACACTCACCCTGTTTTGTCTCAGTTGCAACACAGCATCAGATCTTTTAGACAAAGGCTCTCTATAATGAATGATAATTTCATGTTCTACCTACTGGAAAAGTGTTTTTGTAATCCCAGCCAACCAGAAACTGACTTGTGATTTGAAGCATCATGGCTGCTTTTCCTTCAAGTATTTTGTCATGCTAAATATTCTCAAAGAAGAATTTGCTCTTCATAAATGCATCTGATCTTTCCATCTAATGAGATTTACATTTCTGTAATTTACCAATCTAGTCAGAGCTGCTCTAGGTCTACACATCAGTAAGGAAACCTGAATCCAAACTACAAATTTCCTAAAACTTTTTGAGCAGCTTTTGCTATTACTCTCCTGTAACAGCCCCACAGGCTCATTTGATGCTGTCTAGACAGAGGAATAGTGAGAAAAGTTAGAAGTGATCCATTTACTGATTTGAGATTTTAACATTGTCTGTAGACCAGCAAGTGAGAAAACTATACCCTGTGATGCTATTGCCTTGTATAGGATCGTAAACACCACTGTAAAATGAGTTCACTCACAGCCTAAGGACAGATCTTGCCCCGCACAAACCTCTTCACTCTCTGTACACAGCCCACTTACTGCCACTGTTTGCTCTCTGTCTGCACTAGAGTTCCTTGTGCCTTACAGCTGATTGCTTTGCCAGCTTCCTGTTCATTATGGAGTCTTCAAGGGGTCACTGCAAGAGCATCCCATTGTCCTGTAGGACCAACTTATTTCTGATTAATAGACTGCTCAGACTTCAGTTCATGGGGTCTCGTCCTGGCTCACTAGCTTGCAAACAAGGAATCACAAGGAATCATAACATAGGAAGAATGATCCCTTGTTGCAACCACTACAGGATTACAGACCAACCTAGTGACATTTTAAACGGAACCAGAGTCCTAATTTTAGTCTCTGTAGCTTCAAAGGGCAGTAAAGCTTCTTACAAACCTAACCTTAATTAGAAGAGACAGACAAATCTTCTTAATCTAAGCCATCACTGTTTCTCTTAATAATAAATTACTGTGATAGCATTTCACTTAACCCTGTGGTACTGGGACTAAGCAATCAATTCACAACCCCAGAGCCAGAATCTGTGTGACTTCTCCATACAGGTAATCCATCAGCCTGTACTCAGTGCTGTTTTATTTGAGACCATACTGGGGGAAGGAGCACTGTATCCTCTGCTTTTACCAAATGATCTCAGTGCTGATATTTCTAACTATCTTAAATCACTCAATAAGCAACTATCCAAAGTGCAGGTGTTATGGCTTTATAGAACCAAAGTGAAATCAGCAGTTACACCAGAGATGCTTAACTTTTGTAGGGAATGTTTTTTTCCTAAGAGTAAAAGTAATGTCTCAGATCAATACTAAGTATCAATTAAATGAATTCTGCTATCAATTATATGCAAACTTCTTGAAAAAAAAATTTAGATTGCATGGCCATGGAAATTCTAATCTCTTTCACAAATTATTACTTTAAATCAATAAAGTTAAGCAATGTGCTATTTTACAAGCAAATTGGCAACTCTTTTTTAAACACACTCAGAATGCCCTGTACCTTTACACTGTATTTTTGACTTCTGATTTTCAAGACCAACATGATATGATATTTTTATAGCCAGGCTATACTATGTGTAGTATAAGAGAGTAAAAGTGATTGAAAGATACTGTTATCATTGTAGCACTGGCCATATTCATGGCCCCTCAGTTTAGCAAAACCTGTGATCCAGAACCAAACAATTCTGACCTTCAAACAACCTACAACTCATAAGACAATGCAGAGAAATGAGGAGTCAAGAAGGAAAAATTGACAGCAACTTTGCAAAAAGGGACTTTTTTCAGTAACACTGCATATCAGGAAATTATGCTGGATCTGGTTGAGCCTGCAGGGGAAAATTAGAGCAGCAGAATGTAATCATCCACTTTGGAGTTTGGCCAGGATATGGAGGTTAATGTTTTTGTGACTGGAAAAAGTAGCAAAGAGCTTCCAGTGACAATTTGTGTTTTGAGGTCAAAGGCTGATTTTGCTGATGTCTATGGAAGAATACAGTACCATCCAAAGTAGCCTAAAATATCCTCCCTGTTCTAATCTTCACAATACATTTATTCATTACATGTGCTCTCTAAAGTAAACAGATTTTTCCCTACTCTTCTTGCATAGATATCAAAGGTTGCATTGGGGTGAGGCTAACCCATTCTTTTGCCAGCAACATCCACCTATTTATCACTTGTTTTCTAAATAATACAATTTTGGTGCATTTTGTTTTATCATATGTGCAAGTTTTCATCCATTGAAAGTTGAAGTCAATGACAGAAATTGAATTTTTCACAAAAGTAAATAAATTACAGCTTTACATCTGAATTTGACACTTAGCAAAAATTGTGCTAGTAATTTCATATGCCAAGGTCACTTTATTTTATTTGGCAGTCTTATTTAGTAAAATGTAAAGGACTGATGTGACTTTGGTCAATCTTCATGTTTACTTTTGCTATTTTGTTTACTGTGTAAAGAAAGCAAAGGAGCTAAAAATTATTACTTTTATAGGAAAACTGACCTTCCCTTATCAAACACAGTCAAGTGCACTAAATATCCTCAGGAGGAATGGATCAGCTGGATTTCTAACTACATGACAGTCCTTTTCATCCCCACTTATCAGAGGGAATTTACTGGGGAGTAGGTTCAGTTGTACAAAAAGTTTTATGGCGTGAAAGTCAATCCATTATCTGGATGATGGTGAAAAAAGACAAAAGGAGATCATAGGACAGACCAGTGAAGAAGAAGGAGAAATCACATTTAGTTTTCAAAAATATGGAGTCAAGTTTGTTTCTGGTGTACTTGTCAAGGCATGAAGCAAGAACAGATCTGTCTCATCTGGACATCCTGAAGAACAACTGGAAATGAGAACTTTGGCAAAATAATTTGTGTATAAACACAACAACAGCAATTACAACAACAACAAAGGATTAATCTCGGTAGGAATCAAACATTCTGTGAACTGGAAAGGCCTCTGTCAAATCAGAATTTCAATTTTTACTGCCTGGAAGCTGTTCATGCAGAGGTCTTGTCTTTCATGTGAATGAACTTCCAGTTCTGCTTCATTGCTCTGTATATATATTGCAAAATACCAATCTGTAAACTTACCCAACTCTAATTTGCTGGAAGGTGTAAACAAATGCTAATTTTGTAAACATTTTTTTCTGGCAAGGCCTACTTATGGTTTGAACATATACGACCATAACAGCCCCTCTATTACAGGTAACTAATTGATTTTGACAAGAGTGAGCCACTTAAGTAGGTGCTCTGAAAGACCTGAGAGGCTGCTAACATCGGCCACTAACCTCACTAAAAGAGTGTAGGTGTGTACTGACACAAAAGTGAGAATGACTTGGAGTGTAACTTCTTCCATGTGCACCACAAAAAGTTCTCTGCTCGTAACAGTCCATGGAAGCTGCCATAAACCCACTACACTGGAATAATTATGGAGTTGACTAATAATGATTTTGCTTAATTTACCTGCGATGCCTCACTATTCATCAGTCATTTTTCAAGGGCAACTTTAGAGACATGGAATTGCTTCTTGTAGTGTGGCATTAAAGGACACATGGATAGAACTACACGCAAGTCTATACAGAGATGGTCTTTAGGCATCTTTCTCTAGACACAGTATTTTCCTTAGCCTCCTATCCCTTCATCTTTTGTATTCTGATTTCTTAGCTATGTTAGCAGTCCCTTTTAGGACTCAGGTGCTACCTGATAATCTAAAAGCACCTTCTGTAAACAAATGACCAAACCCAAGGGAGCTCAATCCTCAGAATAGCCAAAGGCAGGACTTCTTGTATTAGTGGCAGCAAGATGCAGTGGGGGAAAAGAAAACTTTCTAAAAGAAGGAAATTGGCCACAGGACCTCAGGTGCTGGTTGGCAAGACTTCAAGCAATCTGCTCCCAAGAGCAGGAAATATGAGAACTTGAAGTGACAGTTTTCTAGGATGTTGGAAGGTTAATAGACCGATTTTAAGTATTGAAAATTAACAAGACAGACTTGCTAATTCTGAAAGATCTTTTAAAATGAAATGTTACAAGGAAGCAAGGTTACAAGGATGCTGTCTTTTTAGTCAGCATCCTATTACTTGACCTGAGTGCTGGATAGTGGGTTAATTACATATCAAGTAATGTAATTTCTGACCATACCCAGATGAGAACCTCAACTAAGCTGATATCAGTCTGGCTATCCTATCTCTTGTTTTTTTCTCTGTGATTCTCCCCATCAAAAATTAATAACCAACAGTAACACATTGCTTTGAAGTGCCTTATATTTAAGAGCAGGGATAAATTTGTATCTTTACATCTTTATGATACAAAAGTTCAGAAACTTCATCAAAAGGGCTGAAAATTCATGAAAATTCATGTAAATTAAAAGAGATGTAAATTAAAATGGATGTAAAATTAAAACTCGCTAATGGAAGAAAAATTATTGTTCAATATCAAGTATTCCAAATACACTAAGAAAAGTTCTTGCAGCCTATCTCAAGACTGGCTGCATAATAAACCAAATTTCAAATACAAAATCAGAGGAATTAAAAATAGGATAAAAATGAGTTTGAGGTATATTTTTTAAATAATCTGCATTAAATTCAAAGTAAATTTACAGAATTTATGAACAACCTGTCCTGAGTCTTTTCTGTAGCCACCAACAGAGAAGGAATGATGCATCAATCCCACTGCCTCTGACCCCTCTGAGTCATGGTGGCAGGAACAGCCTTTGGCATGAACCTGCATTCAGTAGGAGGTATCTCCAGGAAAAGACTTAACTGATTTCCTTTGTAGCCTTAAAAATCATATAGTTATAAAAGTGACTGTAGAGACAACTTTGAAATTTAAAACTACCCTAGTGTGCATGCAGATTAAATTTTTGATATAGATAATAATTTCTGAATTAAAATGGGAAGATATGACTTGCTTTTTATAAAGGCACTAGATTATACCATAGCACATATGTATTAATCTGATTCTGGGTCTCCACAGACAGTTTGGGATCAGTGAAATAATTTTGCCACACTCCAGTGTCTACATTGAAATATTCTCAAATGAACAGTTGTCACATGAGGATCACAATTCTTTGTTGCTCAAGGCTTCATGTTTTGTTTCTTAAAAAAACCACGAACACTAAAAAAACCCCAACCAAGTCCTGTAAATTTGAATACGGTATTGAGATTTTGAGAGATGTTAGTCTCCAAAATATTTAGGAGTAGGTAGTTAGAAGATCCTGAAGAATCAACGAAAGCTGTGACCAGACTGCAAGTGGGTTAGTAATTGGAATAAACACTTAAAAGGTTATTAAAAACTTCTGTTCAAATAAAGTACAGGCAGAGCCAAATCTGCAAACAATGGCAAGTCAATAAGGGAGTTGCCTTGTTGCTAAAACATGACCTTGCCTTAGAGAGATTCTGTCCCAGAAATTACAGCTAAAGTGAAACAGCCTTCGTTATATGGTATTTTTTCACTCTCTATTGTAAATTATTTTATTTCCTTTCTAGAAACAGGTACTTAGGTCAATAGGGTTGCAATTTATTCAGCACTGAAGTGGGATAAAATTTCACTGCTACAGAGAGATGAATTCCTTTTTCAGGAATTCACAAACTTCACATGAGATGGGCCAGTCTCTAAACAGTCTGATCTTTGAAGGAGAGAGTTGAAATCTCATTCCTGAATAGTGTAGTTATGTGCCTCTCTGTAGGGAATTTTCATGAGCTGGGTGGTAAGGGTGCTAAAAGTTTGATTTTATTACAAGACCTATGGACATTGTTCCTTAAAGACACAAAATGCTATTGATACCAAAAGAAAATTTAGAAAAGCCCAGCATCCTACGAAACACAGACTTATAGGGTGAAATTCCTGTTTCCTCTCTACTTCAAAAGAAGCCTACCAGTGAATTTCAGAGGAAAATATTTCACTGTCTGCAGTCAGTTTGCAAATAGGTATTCTTTCAATAGAAGTGCCTAAAAACATCTCACTGGATAACTGCAATCAAAGAGGTGCTATGTTCACCTTTGCTAAGTTTATATGTCTTTTCTCCTCTGCCCTGGCTGATGCCAAATGCCAAGGACTTCATAGAATATCTACGATAGACAGCTACTGCTCTAAAGAAGCTAGTGCTACTTTTCTTCTTTGCTTCTTTTCATGTACCTTTCATAAAATCTCATTCTACATGAGAGTAGACCACACTGGTGGCCCAGAACTAAATCTAATACATCTAACACATTATCTACATTATTCTAGCACTTCAAAGATTGAAGCCTCAAAGCCATGCTCTCTGCTGCTGCAGTGCCAGAAGCATTAGGACAGTGGAACTCAAGCACCACGGTAATGTTTCTCTTTTATGTTTTTTTATTTATGTCCTTTTTAAGGCATTTTGTAATTCTCTGAAATGAGGCAGCCTTGTGCCAGACATAGGAACAGGGAATGAGGGGTCAAATGGTGCTGAGGTTAATAGGTGGCACCACAACACAAGTAAAAGAACTTGAGCAGGCTGTACATCACCTTCTTCAGGTCCCAAAGAAAAAGCAATCCTAAATGAAAGATGAAGAGCTAAGATTTTAGCTTATATTGACCAGTCTTCCCAAAGTCTCTCCATAGCTTTTCACAGCTAATATTGTTGTAGTCAATGCTGCTGTGGCTTGTCTATAGTTAAAGCTAGTTCTTGAGTTCTGACAGTGCCATAGTTACACCTTTGCTTGCAGAAGAGAGATTTTCAAAACTTCTGATTTTGATTCCAATGCTGACTGGTTCGTTTACTTAAGAAAGACTCAGTCTCTTATTTTACCACATCATTGAGGATGATGCAGTTTCCCATCATTAATAAAACACTTCAGATGTAAATAGTTAATTATCAGTACTTGTATTCCTCTGGAATCTACATCTATAAATTTCTAGATCAGCAATGATTATGAAGCCTATGCAAAAACTTCTATAAAATGAGGTTGCTTTTATTTTAGAAGCTGCAAATTGTAATGTAGGGACTTGCTAAAAACATTGGAGAGCACTCGAGAAGAAATTAGGAAAGCAGTTTCTTAATTAAGAGTCTTTAGTCACAGGTTGTAATCACTGGAAATCTTTTGGCTGCTTGGAGTTCAGTGCTCTTTCCAAAATAATAGTACTTAGCAAAAATCCATAAAAAAATAATGTACTTAAACATGTTTTCCAGAATCATGTCAACTGTGTTATGCAAACGAAGACTTATCCCTGCCAATAGACCTGAAACACTATAGTGCCTTCTATTTCTTTGCCTTCAACAAACAAGACTATGCTGAGGTATCCTGTTTTTCAACAGTGCAATTCCGTTGTAGGTAAATGTTTCTAACTCCCAAAGAAGGCAGGAGGAACTGAGCACTGACATTCTGGATGACAATCCAACCAGCTCTATATTATCATTTCTCATACAAACAAGCAGCCTTCTAATCAGAATTAGCTAATGATTTAAAAGACATGAAATGTTGTTTAGTGTAAAAAAACCAAACAACAAGGTAAATATTAGATACTGCTGTACAAAGCCAAGAAGATGAGTGATTTAATGCTTATTTAATTGATAATGGGATTAAGAGAAATACGTAAGAACTTACCTGTACAAGTTGGACAGATGCTGCATCCAGAAGAGTCTGTAATCTTCTATATTTTTGCCCAATAATGATTGTTTAGACCATAATAGTTTTAAATACGACATTAAACATATTCACGTCTTGCTTGGACTTCTGTTTCTTGTTTTTTCTCTCTTTCTCTTTCTTACCTTCTGTCTTCTCTCTTTATTTCCCCTTTCTTCCTTTCTTTTTACTGCTTTGTTTGTATCTTGTAACTAAGCACTGTGTGGTCTGGCAAGTGGCTAAGCAAGTAAACAGTGAGGTTCCTTCTCTCACTTACAAGCCAAACCTCGCAGCTCCTGGTTTGAAGTCGAGGGCAACGTCATGTCTGCTAAGGCTCTTTACACTCCTTCATTTTTTTTATTTTTTTCCTTTTTTCCTTTTTTCTTTTCTTTTTTTTTTTTAATTTTGTTTTCCTGGTAGTTCACTTGCCAGGTAATGAGAGTCAGCTTTTAGGAAGTGGCTCAGTATAAATCTCTGTGTCCGTCGACTTACAAGGACTCAATTGGATTACCTGACGCACACGGGAGCATTAGGTCTAAACCCCCCCAGACTGATGTCACTTTCAGCCCCCGGCCAATCCCAGGAGCAACAGCACAACCAAAGCAGAGACTGGTGGTCTGAGGGGTGAGTGTGCCTTTTATGAGCAGCAAAATCCTTCAGACTAAATAAACAATGCAGATACAATTTTGATGGGTCTACCTGGCAGGAAAATAAACCAACCCAAAATTGAAGGAAGGAAATTTGGTTATTTTTTAACATTGTCTAGTCTGAATTTTTTTGTTAATTATAGTAGGGTGCAGCTGTTCTCAGAGCAGTGCAGAGGGAGCTCTTGGGATGCTGTAGGGTAACTCTGAGCTGGGTGTAAGAAACCTTACAACAGAAACTTTAGCAAAACAGAAGAGAGTTCTATTGGACTTATTCAGTCAGCTCTTCACATTAGTTATTCCTCCAATTTCCCCAGCTCTGTTTCCCTTTAATTCTATTGGTTTTAGTGTTTATGTAAGTCCACAAATCTTTGTTTGTTTATTCATTCTCTCTATATTTTGACCCTAAACAATGGGATTTGTAAATGCATTATTTTTACAATCCTTACGGCAATACCTCACAGATGACTGTAGTGTAGATTTCTCTCTTCATGTCAAAATGAAAATCTTGGATTTCTTTCATTGCCTAACTTCATGCAACTAGTCATTTAAGTTCAACATGGAAAAAAAGGGGAACAAACCAGCCCCATATTTCCTTTTTACTTTCTCAGTCACTGAATATTGCCACTGTTGTCCCTAGCCCACACTCTGAATTTCACATTCAGTTTGGTCAACCCTTCCAGTGTATGAGTGTTGACATGTGCTTTTGAGGAAAATATACAAGCTATAGTCTTCTTTATTTATCTTTAAAGAAAATTTATTCAGGTTTTCATCATCTCAATGGCTGTAAATCCTTCTCTTTTGACACTTGGAAGTGCAATATTGCCTTATCCAAAATGTCAATGAAAACATATATTTTGCTGAATTCTCCCAGAGCTACATCACCCATCCTTTCATATCCTTCTCTAGTCCCTTTAATTTGTAGCAGCAAAATAAAACTATTTTTTATAAATTCTGGCTGGGTCCAGAAGTCATAAATCTGATCTGACAGGCAGTCTGACAGGACTGCAGGCAGGAGTAAAATGGAATAGATAAAAAGGTCTCACGTCTGAGAAGTCCCAAACAGAACATGCTGGAGTTGGCAAACCAACATTTATCGATAAACTTTACCAACCATGCAAAAGAGACTATTTGTTGCCTTCTCCTGTGATCATTAGACTGATGCTGCTCTTCATTTTTTTTTTTTTTTTAATTTGTGGATCCAGATACCAACAGATCAGCAAAAAGGCTATTAATGAAAAAAAAATAAAATCTGAGTATTCATGCAGCTCAGGAAGAATTTTACTTGTTGTCCAATACAGTCACACTAGCAGGACAAAAGCAACACAGACATTTGTGACTGCTCCTTCTCCAGGTAACGAGTGGGGAGGAGGTAGGAAGTTATTTTTAGTGGTGCATTTGTAGCTACCAGATTTGATTTAAGTAGGTGTGTGTATAATGCTGTTTGTGGAGTTAACAGGGTGTGTGTGGCTTGTTAAATCATTTTGCTAGAAATAATGTGTTGTGTGAACGTGCTCCTGTTAAATCAGGTAGAAATGCTGATTTGACTAACTAATACAAGTTCCTGAAGACTTTATGTTTTATTGCTTTAAGAAAAGACTCAATGATTCTTCTCAGAAAAACATGCAATTGCAAACTTGTGGTAGTTCTGTTGGTGTAAGCAGCAGTTCCAGATATGTGAGATCAAATTCTCACCAATGGTTCTTCCTTTATTGTAAATAGTCATTGAAAGCAGCCCTTTTAGAAAATCACTCTCAACCTACTGAATTGAACCAAAGCAGTATTTCAAACCCATAAACTCAAAATACACAGCAGGAGAGCTTCAGTTGAACTCCTATTCATCTATTGAATCCTCACTATGTACAGGTGACATGTATGTAATTGCAGCAAAGTTTATGTAACTAGATCACTATGAAAGAAGGTTAACAAGATGAAGGACTATTTATCCCAGTGAAGGAACTGCTGGATGGAGGCTTAGGATCCCCCTTATGTTCCTTCCAGCTTTCTGAGAACCGGCAATGGCTAGAATCCAATTATTCTCTGACATTAATGCCTTTTTATCCCACAGAAGCTGAAGTGTGGGAAGCTCTTAAAGTTTACATAAAGGTGAAGATTACTATTTACTTCTCAGCTGATGGTGGTACAAGCAAGCTGTCAAAACTACAGCCACAGCTCAGGCCCGTAGTTTCTGTTAAAGAGAGAAGACTTCTAGTGCTTCTGTTAAGTTCTAACTAATTTTAGTTTGGAGCACCATGGAGAGGATCATAGACTGCTTGAGCTGTCAGAGCTTGAGCTTTCAGAAAAATCAGGGAATTCCCCTTTTTGTTTTGGGTCTTCTCAAGTCATACAACAGGACCTTACCACTTCTGATAGTGTACTTCTGTGCATCATCCCTATGTCTACTAGATGTGCAAATTAAAGTTTAATTTCCATCATGGTTTCTAAGCAGATTGGAATTTGTCCAGTCATCTATATTTAGCTTAGCAAAGTAATACAGGGAGGTGAGTCTATGCTCTTGTTCTGGTCTTTGCTGTCAGGGGTGCTTCACAGCAGTATCTTAGGGGGAATCACATCAGATTTGTGAACCCTCAGTTAAAAA
>VWZU01012032.1:2816434-2835761 GCA_013397095.1 Sterrhoptilus dennistouni
AGGCAAGAGGCCAGTATCTGAACAGCCTGTTTACCTTTAAGAAATAATTCCTAACATAATTAAAAAAATACTGCTAAACTGGGAGTGGAGGTGTACCGGAGTTTGTTTCTAAGTTTGTGTTTGAAGAGTGTAGGAAGGCAGCATAACTCTAGTTGCCACTCATGACAGTAAACAGTTTTCCTTAAGAGCAATAGATGGCAAAGTCTGGCTCAAACCTCTTGGAGTTTCTAAATCTTTAGAAAGTTCTATGAATGGATGAGACCCAATTAAAATACCACTTTTAGTTCAGTATGTTTAATTTGCTTTTGCTTCTTACACTGCTTTTGAGATGTGATGTGAGGTAAGAAAACATTATTGAACAAGTGGCTCCTGTTTGTGACACCTGATTACAGCTCTGCTGATCCCAGAAGTAATTCCTATGGCCAGTATTCCTATGATGCATCCTCCAATGCATCCACCTAGGATACTGGACAAGAGACTGTGAAGTGATTACTATTTAATGCCAAATGCTCTGAGACTATAATGGAGCTACTTTCTAAATTACAAAAGTAAATTCAGGCCATTAATCTGAGGAAAGAAAGACTGAAGCTTTAAAGGTTTCTAGGATATGGGATGGAATTCGATGTATATATTCAATGCAGAGTTTTACTAAAAATAGCCATTTTACCCAGCAAGGACATGGATGCTGGTTGTAAGGGGGAAAAAATCATCTTTTCTCTCTTTTAGAATAGAGATTTTCTATTTGTTATGCTCTTTGTCACCACAATGAAACCTGTGTACATCAACATATACTTGTGTATATCAGATTAACACTTTACTTACAGAGTGAAAATAATTTTTCTTTACAATAGCTGAAGTGATCAAAATATATCTTCATTTCAAAATCCTAGAATGGGTGTGTGTAAGTCATCACAGAGTACTATTCCATAAGGCAGAGATGCGTGCAGGCACCAAACTAGGATAAAGAGGTACAGTTTCACCCACAGGGGATCATTTGCTACTGTAGTTATCCTCCTTATTCTGCCTAATGGGGTTCACTGAGTGCTAAGGTTTAGTGCAGTATAGACTTAACACACACTATTAAGTATCTTCAAAATGCTTTGGTAAAATTGTAAGATTTACCAAGTCAAAAGAGATTGTCTGTGTTCCTCCTCTACTTATCATTTAGCTCACTGTCACTTGTTTTTCAAAACTACTTTCTGAAGTTATTAGGTTTTGCATTGGAATCATTAGATGCAGTGCTAGATTCAACTAGTATTTAGACATGATGTGAGACTATTTGTGTTGGCCAACTCCATTTTCCTGCTCTTTTCAGAGATAATGTATGACACATTACCTAACCTAGAATGAGTGTTTGCATTTAGCAGTTGAAACTTAAAAACTTTGACAAGAATTAGTGCACTCCTGGAATTTTATTTTTTTTTTAACCAGAAGGGCAAGGTCAGGGATGAAGAACACTGAATGCTGGTTGGGGAGACCTTTACTGAAAGTTTACCTCCAGTATTACCTGTGTTCAGTGCCAGAGTCATCAGTGGTGTTGTCCTGTGTAAAGTCATTAAAATTTGGTCAACTTTGAATGGTCTCATGTAGCAGAAACTATGAAGAGAGCGATGGTACAGGAGCTTTTCCAATTATGATCACTTTGTAATAACAAGGAAGAAAAAGGTGACATAAAATACTGTATGGCCTTGTTCTGAATCCTGAAAACGCCCTTTGCTCTGGAATTATTCTTAGAAAGCCTAAGTCTTCGTTGATAAGGGTGCAAGAAGGGATGCCAATATCTAACTTAGACAGGTAATGCCAAACCCCAAGAACTTTTCTTGAATTTGCCTATGAAAAATTTCTATTGAATAGTAGTATAAATAAAAAACACTCTATGCTGTGTTAATATCAGTCTGTAGAAATATGAGGTATGTGACCCCATAAACACTGTTTTCTAACAATTAACCTACACATCCCTCCACAAACAATTTCCAATTGACTATGTCTAATGATCACACGTACTTTGGCCCCTATTATCAGTGCAACAATTAATATAAATTGGCTGTACATGGAATTTTTGCAACTCAGGAAGAACTTTTCAGGAACAACAAAGAAGGGGTTAATAGCATTAATGCTATTTGAGAGAACAAAGTCTCTTGACTAGATGTGCAGAAATGTCTGAGCTTCAATATCAGCCGTGAGCGTGGCCCCACCTCCCTGTCCCCGTCTGTAACCTGTCGCATGGTGCCCCACGGTGGCTGCTCGTCTCCTCTGACATTACATGGAGCCAGCGAGTGCTCCATTCAGTTGGGTTACTACTGAACAAAAATAATTGCTCCAGTTCATCATTATTTGCTAGTAGTCAGAATTCAAGTGTATAACTGCATTTTGCAACTACTGTCTGTTTCTAGTTCCATTTAAAGAGGGAATACAGGTCCCTGTAGGTGGTTACTTGGAGTTGATTTCATAGTGCTTTGCAAGATGCAATTAATTTTAAAAATCTAGCTGTTACAATGTTTCATTAGATTATTTTCTTCAGTATTAAAAGGAAACATTCTAACATTAGCTGTATTCACCAGCAATTAGTGTCTGTTTTTTTGTACACCTTTCTAGGCTGTAATATGTCTATTAATTTGGGCTTTGATAGCAAATTTCCATTTCACTTTCTTATGTGAAATGTAGCTTCTTTCCCACAATCAATGGTGCAAAAAAAGGTTTCAGAAAGATATTATTATCAAAATTGCTTTATTTATTTCTATTTGTATTACTTCCAGGATTTTCTAAAGACTTCCATAGTTGGTATTGTCTCTCCACATATATCTATCTTCCTCAGCAAACAATATTTATCAATCTGTCTGCACAAGAGGATATGGGTGTTGATCCTGGCTGTGGCTTCTCAAGCCCTAGGGCTGGAAAAACTGGGCCCTCTGAGTACCCAAAATTCCTATGGATCTCTTCTTGATGAAGTGGCTCTTTCAAACACCTTCCTTTTGACCGAGAGGACTGATGTAAAAACTTGCTTGTGCTCTGGAGCACCTTAACGCTGCTCCCAGAGACCTGTAATGCCTCTCCACACTCCTCAAACTGTTCCTGGCTGTACCAGAGATGCCCATAGGAAAATCAGCAGCAGGTAACAGCCAGTGGGAAGCACAAGGCTTGGCAGTCTCTCAGTGACATTCCTGGGAAGCAGCACACCCTCCAGAGAGCATGTCAGGTCAGCAGAGAGTCCTCTGTGCCTCCAGAAGAGTAATCCACTGCTGTCACCCATCACTTTTATTAGGAGCACCGCTGGGTGTTCAGGGAGCAGATGGGGCTGCCTCACCCAGCTCCAGCTCCTCTCCTGATGTGACAAGGTCTTTTCCTCCTCAGTGAAGCAGTTCTGCAAGGGCACATGCCCAGGATATCTTATTTCTATTTACAGCTTGTCTAAAAATGACTGTAGACATAATCAGGCATTTACTTGCAAAATACCTATTTTGGTTTCAGCCACCTTGTGTCCGTTCACTGCAGCCCCACTCAGCTGAGTTTCTATATGTATTATGCTAATCCATTTCGGTGCCAAAATAAATTCTGTTCTTTACTATGGATGCTTTCTGAACAAAAAATGACTACTTCTATCTTTCTATGTATTTAAAAATACTGCTCATAGGGCCTTTTCTTTGCAGTAAAAATATACAAAGGCTTGCTGCAGCTCATTGAGGGGCCTCCTTTTGTCTCAAAGTAGGGACCTCCCTGTAGAAAAGAAAAAAAGGAAAAAAAAGAAAAAAGAAAAACAAACAAAAATTAAAAACCCCCAACCAACAACAACAAAAAAAAAAAAAAAAAAAAAAACCCACAAAAAAAAAAAAAAAAAAAAAAACCCACAAAAAAAAAAAAAAAAAAAAAAACCCACAAAAAAAAAAAAAAAAAAAAAAACCACAAAAAAGAAAAAAAACCCACAAAAAAACAAAAACAAAAACAAAAACACACCTCACAATGATATACCAAGGAAAATATTAAAAGTCTAAGGAGAGAGTACTTATGTCAGGTGGCAAGAACCAAAGGCAAAATTGCACCAAAACAGACACAGAACAAGAAAATATTACAGCACTCCAGATACCCAATAATGAGATAAAGCCCTGCCGTGCCAGGCGTGCCGCGGGAAGCCCGGAGCTGCCAAGGCCGTGGAAGATGCCTGGGAGCAGCACCGGTGCCAGGGGCGAGGGAGGGTGCCGGAGCACCGCCACAGAGCGCCAGGGCAAAGGCCTGAAAACATGGAAATATTTCATGAAAGCCCCAGCAGGAAGAGAGGTCTGGCTGCCGGGCGTAATCCAGGAAAGGAATCGCTCCAGGGGAAAGGGGGCGGAGGAGGTAGAGCGATGCTGGTTCCCAGCAGGGATGAGCGGGCCCGGGGCAGCCGCGGAGCCAAAGCCCGCACAGGGCCGCGCTGGGAGTGCAGCCCTCCCTGGGCAACTGCCGTGACCTTGCTTGGAAAAATGCCCCTTAAAGCGAAAAATACTTCTCCGGGATAATGGAACTGGTCTAGATACACGGGCTGGGGGTGACCGGCAGCGGCTTTGATGCTTTTGGCTTTTAATTCTTAAATTTCTTTCGAACGGAGTGAGCTGTCTCTTTGCAGAATTTGTTTTGCTTTTGATTTCTGTGTCGTTCCATCCAGCTTTTCTTTCCAAAGGCTGTTTTTTTAAGCCTTTCTGCCTGAAGCAGTACCATCAGTGAAGTTTGACCTGAGCTCCTTTAATAACCTACAAAAACAAATTCCACTTGATTATTTATTCCACTCCCCAGCTACAATAATGCTTTTGCACGTATGGTGTGGTTTTGAGCCTCACCGTTGTACAGAACAGGCTTGCTGAAGGCTTCCAGGCAGTCTACAAATCCTGCACGCTTTGGCCTATCTGATAATACAAACACAAAGGGTGTTATGCTTGTTCGGGAATGGAAAGTATTACCTGCCCTAGGGCAGAGCATGTGGAATTGAGCAAGTCTGCTCACTGCAGCTGAGTTTTCCTTACAGGTGTGGGGACTTCACCAGTGATGGTGTTGCAGGTCATCTGAGACCAGGTTTCAGTTCTAGAGGGGCCCACAAATGCACTTTCAGGGCAGAATAGTAATTGAGGTGTTCCAGTACGTGTCTGCGGGTGTATCCGTGTGTTAGAGGACTTGGAAATGGTTTAGACTGTAACATGAAATGAATTTGGGCCAGACTTATTTAAAGATGCTGTCAGAGTGATTTCACTGACTTACTCGAGTGTTCCTTGTGTGTAATGAAGGGGAGCTCTCGATTCTTCTAATAGTAGCTAATAAAAATGTTGACTTTCAAATAGTTCCGTGCTTTGATCTTGGTCTCTGGGCACAGCCGTCTTCCCTTTTCCCCCACTTGATTCAAAGATGTGTAACACAGGCTCGTTTGACAGTGGGATGCCAGGGCAGGGACCAGACACATTGCAGCCTTCCTGCAGATATTGATGGTTTTCAAGGCCAGCTGGGTAAAAGTGTGATAGGAGAACCGAGACAGAAGTATCTGCTGAACCAAAACTAATCCAGAGTTGCAGAGGATGTACAAAGTTGTACTCTGAAACAAGGAATTACAATGTCTTCTTCCACTGCAAAAGTTCCCAAGGTTTTTAGACCACTGGCTTGTATAAGCATTCAGAGTAATCTTTTGGACTATTATATACTTCATGGAGATTTCTACATCAGAAATATTAGTAAAATAGTCTAAGAGGGTTCCAGGTCTTGTAGTTTTTGGACTGTGCGTTTTAGGCAGAAATAGGGTTGCCTTTTGTGTGTGGTTTTTTTTTGTATTTTTACTTTTAACCCTGCTCTTAAAGGACCAAGGCTTTGATGGCTTATTAGGTGTGCAGGTGTAACCTTCTTTGCAAATGCTTTAGGTAGAATTGTTATGCAAATATTAAGGAATAAATGTTTCAAGATGGTAACAACTGAATTTATTTTCTGCCTGTTATTTACCTGAAATAGCTTTTTACTGTATATGTATGTGTTTTGGTTTCTTTTTTTCATCCTTCCTCAACTACCTAAATTATTTGGATGCTTATTGTTTAAAAGATGCATGGAAAGTACACATTTAGCTCCTCATTTCTGAAGATTGATCCAGCATTATGGACAAATACAAATGTCCTTCTTAATAGTCTCCTTGAAAAGTATGGTGTGCCGTTTCTAAACGTTCATTTCCCACCTTCCCAATCCCTCCCCTTGGCAAAAAAAAAGTGCTCTGTATGTATAGAGGTTTACTGTATTTGTTATTTGCAATATATATATAGTGTTTTACTTTGGAAATTAGACCAATCTTCTTTTGAGTCTTATCCTTAATAAAGGCTAATTGTTTATTACTGTAAATGATTCCTTAAAAAAACCCCTTAATTCAAAACCTGCAGAAACAGGCTTCCATTTACGTTATGGAAGGATCTCTTGGCATATGAAAGATGTTTAAAAATCTAGTTGAGGCTACTTATGTTGCTTGTCTGCTGTGAAATTCACCACAGTTTTGCCATGGATTCTGAAATACTTTTTTAACATATTCTTGTGTGTGAAGAGATAACAATCTTGGTGTTCCAAGTTTATAATTAACAGCTGTGCATTTCTCCTTAACTTTAAATTATTTTTTTCTTTTAAGTTATTAAGGACTAATTCTTGATTCTTTTTCTGTTCAAATTGATTGGATGAAAGCTTGATACTAAAATTGTTGTTGCCCATACTGCCGTTTTTATTGTTGGATAAATGCTGCTTGATATGTGAACAGATGGGATGCTTATTAATCATTCTTAGCTGAATATTGCAGACTAATGGTAAAATGAGGACTGACAGAAAAATATACTTCAGCTCAGTGGTAAGTTGTGTTGCAAACAAAGCAAATACTGTATACGAGCTCATTTGTGTGTACACTTAAAATAAACCAAAAG
Organism: Sterrhoptilus dennistouni; assembly: GCA_013397095.1. Taxonomy (NCBI): domain Eukaryota; kingdom Metazoa; phylum Chordata; class Aves; order Passeriformes; family Zosteropidae; genus Sterrhoptilus; species Sterrhoptilus dennistouni. Next base: position 2,823,337 of record VWZU01012032.1, read on the forward strand.
GGCAAACTTTGATTCTGTGGTGCTACTGGACAGCTGTGTGCTGTAATTATTGATTTTTGAGTATTGAAGAAGAAAAGAAAAAGACAAGCACGCAAGTCTGACAGCCTTCCATTACTTTATTTATGCTGTACCAAGCATTTTTTTATTTTAAATATATACATATGTATATAAGTGTGCAGGAAAGTGTCTTAACCCAGTATTTATTCTTCCTACTATGAGCTATGGCTAAAGTGTCCCATCATTGTAGTCTGTATCCATTCAAACATTTACCTTTCCCCTTATCTGCTGAACTAAAGTTGAAATGTCTCAAGCCTGGTGTTTTGATTTTTTGTGAAATAAGAATAATGAACAGTGGGTGTTCATTCCTGTTTCTCACTGGAATCTCGAAAGTCATGGAAATGGCCAGGTTTAGAAAGTGAAACTGATTGTTCAGCTGTTGGTTGCTGGCAGAAGAGGAGCTGGAGCTCTTGCTGGGCAGGAGTCAGAAAACTGTCCTGCAGAGCTTCTCGGGTCACACACACCTGCACTGTGTGAGACACTGACAGGGGAATCCACCACGGGGTTCAGCAGGTGGGTGTGGGCTCCAGTGCCTGAGGATGCACACAAAGGACTGGGTTTGCAACCTGTGGAAGAGCAGGCTGAGGGAGAGCACAGTTGCTGCATTTAACCAGCTTTTTAAGCAAGGGGGTTTAGAGGTGATGGAGCCACTTGCCCCTCTGAATGAGTCAATGGCTGCAAGACATAAAAATGGAAATTTCAGTAGGTCATGAGGGAATGAATGTCTTGGTGTAGCAGTCACCCCCTCTTATAGATCAAGTGCTGAGAAGGTCCATGGAATCTTCATCCTCAGAGACTTTAGACTCAACAAGGTCCAGAGCAGCCTGAGGGAAAATGCAGATTTGAAGTTCTGCTCGTTTTGTAGATGATCTACCAAGGTTGCTTCCAAGCCATATTATAATTCTACTGTTTATAGATTTTAAAACTTCTATTTTCAAAGTAGCTTGAGGAAGTTGGCAAAACAAAGGCACGGTGATTTAGGTAAGCCAAGTTGCTTGGAACTGTGTTAGAAGTTGTGAAGGGAAAGGTAGTGAGATGTGATAAGCATCTTAGTTCAAGTGTGCTGGTGGCAATACAGATTTTTTCTGCCCTGCATTGGACTTTCCAGGCTAACATAAAGGCCAAAAAAAAGAAAAAAAAAAAAGAGTTATGGTACCTGTCATGCCTGTGATCACTGTGATGAACTTAGAAACCCATGTCTGAAGATACAGCTGGCAGTCAACAGCCTGGTAGCCAGCTGAAGTTAGTCCAGCTCTTGCCTTCTGTATTGGAGGAACAAGTTGCAGGGCTTTGATCTGCTGGGTGGGTGATAGTTCCTTATGCTTAGCTGGGTTATGGTTATCCCAGCAAGCACCTTCATGGAGCAAACCAGCTGAGTTCCAGCTGATAACAGCAGCAGTCCATTACTGCACAGAGGTGGCAGGACTAATGGCAGTTGGAAGAAAGAAAAGGGCTGTGGCCGATCTGTAAATCTCTCTTTAATGTTTGTAATGCCTTGAGAAGATGTCACACATCTGATTTGTTTCTATAAGTTCTTATATATTTGTCTATTTAGCAAAACCAACCAGAGGTCTTAATGAAAGTGAGGTGAGCAGTACAGACAGTTACAACCCAGAGTAAGTGTTTTGTATCTTAACAAAGCAGCTGTCCTGGTAAGAACCTGTAGTATTTTAATATGTGAATACAGCTGCTCATGTGTGACTCTTGAGAGAATTGTGTAGGAAATCTGGTGTTAGGAGTGGCATATCCTTGAGAATTCTAGATGTATTCTTTAGAAGCTTCAACACCTAAGATGATGTTTGAGTAAGTACACGTCACAGTGCTTGCTTGCAGTACCATGTAAAAATACATAGTTTTGAAGATGTAATCCTAATGTTAAGTTTTACTATGGAAACAGTAAAAGTGGATGCTATGGTTGACATGCCAGCCAACATAAATCTTGATAAATTCTGGATTTTTCATTGTGTTTTGGATGGTGACAAACATCCTAGTCACCTTCACAGAAGGAAGAGTAGTAACATGAACATGATTCACTTCACTAAGAAGTGAATACTCAGGAGGCACACAGTAACAGGAAGGTCCTTGTGCCTGGCTGCTGCTCATTTAATGAGCAGTGGAGCCTTCCAGCAGTGGGTGACTTTCATTTGCACAGTGGCAGCAGTGCAAAACTCATCCTTGTTGAACAATAGACAGGGTTTCTTTTGCTGTGTTTTTGAAAAGCATTACAAGGTTCTTGTGTCACTTTAGTGTCAAGACGGTGTAAGAAAAAAGAGAGTTCAGTTTATAATAAGATTATATTGGACATAAAAAGGTTTTGTTAATACTAGCGTGGCATTGTGGGAAAATCAGAAAACCTTGATGTGATGAGGGCTACTTTATTTCCCCCCCTATTTTAGTTTATTTGAAATTCTTTCTTAATTTTCTTTAGAAAATTTCTCATCACAACTCTTTTTAGGCATATCCACCAGTGCAAGGGTACAGTGTACAGCAGTGCTTCTGAAGGCTAATATTCATATTTAAAGAATGGAAATTCTTAAGCTCTTCCTATTTTGGGGAACTTCTGTCATATGGTAAGGAGTATTTCTTTTCCATTTGGGTCAGCTGGCCTAGTTGTGTGCCCTCCCAAGGTGGGAGCCCCTTGATGGGGGGGGAATGTTGGAGATCCAGCGCTGATGCTGCCAGCTCTGCTCAGAATAGCCACAACTCTGGTGTTTTATCAACCCCTTTGTAGCTCCCAGTGCAAAGCCCAGCACTGTGAGTGCTGCTGTGAGACGATGAGCTCCAGCTCAGCCAGACCCAATACAAACTGTGAGCACAGGGGTGTTCCCATCATTCCTGGCTGGGCCAGCCTTGGCCAGCAGCGTGTCTGTCTTGGCGTGGCTGACTTTGGCTCTGCTGGATGTGGAGGAAGCTTCTGGCAGCTTCTCACAGAAACCACTGCTGGAAGTCCTCTGGCTACCAAGACCTGGCCATGCAAACCCCATACACTGGGGCAGAATATCAGGCACTACTGGAGTCTAAGAGAAATGGGACAACAGAACAGACTATTGCTACTAATAATTACTGGTGTCCTGTCCTACAAATTACCCAGGAAGTAGTTGCTTTATTTTGAAACGTGCTGCCTTCCTTCCCACTCCACTCCCAAGAAATTATTGTGTGAAGTATTGTATTGTGTTACAAGAGGTATCTCTGAAGGAATTTTTAGTGCTGAAATTGTCATGTGTTGAACATTTTTGTTCCATTCTAAAGCTCTTATTGCAGCGGTGTTTTATGCCAAATACTTTAGGCAGGATTTCATAGCACATTAATCTGCTTGTATTTCACAGATAAATGCATGAATTAACAAAAGTAGCACATTCATAATTGGATTCTAAGTTTTCATAGCTGGGATTAAAAGTTAACATTAATGTAGTTTTAAAACATTCTGAAAACTTTTTTCCCAGCTGTTACCTAAATCCTTCCTTCCTCTAATGTTCTATAGCTATTGTCCTTTTGATCACTGATATTTAGTTACTATTTTAGGTCACTTGGTATCTTTGTTTGCTGTTGTCCTTTGAAACAATTAAAGAATCATTTGTGGGTTTTTTCCTGAAACATTTAGCTTTTAAATGCTTTTTTTTTTCCCCTCTGCAAAAAGAGGTTAAAGAACAAGCATTTCCTCCTACCCCGAGAGTAATCCTGGAGTGTGATTTTGCTTCTAAACTTGTGCAGATCTCATTGAAGCACTCTGAGTTATATTCATTGCTTTATTTTGCTGATGGTTTGCCTCTGTTGCTTTGCCAGTGGTCATTGGATGTGCAGAGAGCTGAGATATGCAAGCAGCCCTTTGTGGAATGGTGGGAATTAGTGGTCCCTTAGGTAGTCAATTGAAACTGTTGTGCCCAGATTAGTAATTTATTTTTTCTTGTCAGTTTCAAGTTATATGTGGTTAAGTACTGTATGGTGATATATTTTTCAAGTACCTGAGTAAGTTGAATGGGCCATGACACACGATTCTGCCAAAGGGGAGCTACATAAAGCAGCATAGAATGGCATTCCCTAGAATGCCGTAGTTTCAGTCATGGTTTAGGCATGATTATGATTAAATGTGTTTTCTGGGTCCAGCAGCAGGCACTCAGATTGCACTTCTGACAGTTAAATTGGATGCTTAAAATAGAACAGCTTGTTGAACTGTTGCTTTACTGAATTTTCACTGATTTCATATTTTAAGAGCATTATTTAAAAAAAAAAAAAACCAAAACAACAAACCAAATTAATTTAACAAACAATGCCCTGCAATAAACCTGAATATTTTAAAGTTTTTGAAAAATTAGTACCTTGATTTTTCCCCATTTACTTCTTTTCTATAATCTTTTATTTGAAAAAGGATTAAGGAATTGGAAGATCCTTGTCTTATCCTATTATTTCTGAAAAGGAGAGTTTTGCTAAGAATAGTCTTTTAATCTGTTGTCATAACAGCTTCTTTGCCAAAATGTAGAGTTACACAAGTTTTCTTTTGTTAAAGCTGTTGTGGTTTATGATTTCTGTGACAAAACTGACCTGGAAGACACAAGGGGTATTTTATGTATTGTCATAATAGGATTCATCATGGAACCAATCTGTAGTGGAGCTTCATATGACATTACATTAAAGAAGCTGTAGAGATGTTCTCCTGTCAAATGCAGCACAGCAGAGTTTGCAGAGTGATTTTTTTTTTTTGGTAGATTTAACACTGCTCATTCTGATAATGCTTGTTCTAGAAAAATGCTACCTAATAAATTTTTTCATGGTTAATTGAAGTCATGGTTCAGGAGTCCATAAAAAAAAATCAAGAGGAAAGATAGGATTAGAATCTTCATCATTAGAAATACCAGTTTACAGGATGTTTAATACTGCATGCTGCAGCCTGTCTGCCTCATTTACAGCCTCCTGGCATTTTTGAATCTAAAACCTGTTTTAAAGGGAGCAGAAGATACTTTTCTAAGAGAATCTCTGCTGATGTCTAATGACTTAAGAAAACAAGAATATTTAAGACTAGAGGAACTTTGCAGTGTACTCCATTACAAATGCATCATTTCACTGTACAGCTTCCTGTGTTAAGCTTTGTGTTACATGGAACCTTATCACAAAATACAGCCCCCTGGAAAACACATAATGCAGAATACCATATTGCAGCAGGGCAGCACTGTAGTGAACTAGATTAGAAGTGATCTGTAACTTGGTAAGAATTTAATGCTTTGGCCACAGGTGAAGGTTTTCCAGAGAGGGTGCACTGGTATTCCAGAGCAGCTGTGTTGTAGGAGTTGACTGTGAGAAATGCTGGGAAGTTGTATGTGCTGGTGTCTTACTTGCTGCTGATTTGGATTACCAGGATTGTGTCTATCACCAAAATCAACTTGAAAGCCTCAGATAAAGTTTGGGTAAATCTTAAGCTTTGTAGCTCTCAGTGCAGCTTTCAGGAGGTTTAAGTGTTTATGTTGGTGTCTTTCTCTAGAGATAGCTTCATGCTTAGATTATGTACCTTTAAAGATGCTGTATTAAAGAAACCTGGAAATCTGGATAGCACCTGATGTGTAATAATCACAGATTATTGTTGTTATTATTATTATTGTTATTAATGTGAGGTTTCATTTCCCTGTCACAAACTGGCAGACTCTCCTGCTTGCCTAAAGAGGGAGATGGCTGAAGGAATAGTAGATAAGCCAGCACAAGTTGTTTCCTTTTCATGGAGCTGATAGCATACATTCACTTATGCATCTTTCTTTCCTTGCCTTCAGGCTACTGGAAATCTCTGTATTTTGACTTCTCATTTTTCTGTTTTCTGAACCTTTATTTTGTTTAACTTTCCATGTGGTGAGGTTAGAGCTGCTGGTGGCTGTAATGTGTATTTTACCTAATTAGCAGGCAGGCCCTAAATCAAAAGTCTGGATCATTTCTTCTGTGACCAGCTGCTTTAGTCACAGTTGTAAAAGAGAGATAAAACTGAGTAGCTCGAAGTGCCAGAACTGCATCAGTTACCTGACTGGTTTAGGTAATATGTGTGTGTGTAAGACAAACAGAAACATATAGCCCACGTGGCTTTTTTCCTGTGCTTTATGGCAGTCTCTTTAATTGTCCTATGCCATTAACAAACAATGCCTTAACTCTTCATGAATGACTATTATATGTATTTTTTTAGAATTTTTTGTAGTAGAAGGGCTGTAATTTATAGGCTAATGACATTATGGGACAGTGTCTTAGGTGTAGAGAAATGTAGGTGCAAAAGGAGGAAGGTTGATTAAATGAAATCCTCTCAATAGGAAGTTTACTGATAAAAAGCTAAAAAATGCCTATTTTGAAAAGAGTATCACTGCAAAACTTATATTGTTTGTAAGTAATTTACTGTGGGTCCATTTGTTACTTGGTTCTTCATTATCCTGCATGTGCAAAGCATATGATGAGTTTTATCTGACTGAAGAATTCAGTTCTCAGATGAATTCAATTTGATATTAAACAAAGCTAGTGTTTTAGTAGTACCAGAAGTGATTGTCTGATTTTGGATGTTTTGCAAGAGATGTTTCAAAATATGAGAATTTGCTTTACAAATGTGTGGTAATACTGACTTTTATATAGAGGGTACTCAAAAGCTGTGAATGCAGGTTCTGTAGTTGAAGTTGATGCTGCTGACCCTTGTTCAGCAGTCAGGATGAGAAAATACTGGTATGTTGTTCTTGGTTTGCATAAATGCTTGCTTTGAGCTTCTGAGGGAGATGTGGAGTTGCTGACTCTTCTGTGCTCCACAGGGAGCAGTTTGTGAAATCGCTGGTGGAGCTTTGGTGGTTCAGTCCGTTCCAGCTGCCCCAGCGGTGCTAGGAAATGGCTCACCTGGAGCAGTGTTTAGCAACAGGAGTGTTTCTTGTGGCTTTTCTGCATGTTTGCGTGTGATTTTATACTTCCCCTATATAGACAGTATCAGTATTTTGCTGGTTACAGTCTTAATTTTATTGCTGCCGGTGGGAGGTCTTCCCTTACAGTTAAACAGCCTCTGAATCATTAGTTACTTCTGACAGTGTATCAGACTGCTCCAAGGTGCTTGAGACATGGAAGTGGAAAAGCTCAACTTCCAGTTGACTAATACGAAAATCCTGGTTTTCTCAACTTCAGATTTCCCTAATTTCAGGTTCAGCTGTTAGTATTTTGGCGCTGGTGAGTGCACCTGTGAGTGATTGCTATTTCAGGCTGACTAATACTTGAATGTAATTTGATGCAGGGCGTTCCAGCACTGGTGCAGAAAACATAATGTTGAAAATTAGCTGTTTGAGCTCATTCCTGATTTTGTTATTAACTTTTTATTGTGAGTTCTAAAACCATTTGGGGTGAGGCTCCCAAAATAGCACAATCTTTAGTGGAAACACTTATTTTTGGTGAGATGCTCCGGTATTGATCAGTAAGTCTGACAGGGGAAGCGCTAGAGAACATGCCAGCTTCAAGTTCCTATCCATATGACTAACTCTGCAAATGTAATCCCTGAGGCATCCCTGCTTCAGTGACACTGTAGAACGTGTCTGTCCTCAGTGTCAGTGAAAGTGGCTTTTTCAAGACAGGGCAAGTAACAGCATGAACAGGGAAAACTCAAGGGGCTGCATTTGACAGCAGCTGCTAATGGAAGCTCTGCTTGGGAAATAAGTATGTTCCTCTTTGCTGGAGAGATTCTTGCCTGGCTGCCAGTAATAATTCCCCTCTCCTGTCCCTCCCTTCAAAGCAAACAAGGAAGCTCCCAGTGTTAGTGGTGGGTGAAGATCAGGCTGTTCCCTTGTGCTCTGCCCAGGTGCTGGAGCTGCTGTCACAGCCCCTTTGTGGGCTGACTGAAGTGACTGAAAGAAGCAGCAGGTCAGTTTAAAGAAGATGAAAAACAAAATACGCCTTTTTTTTTTTTTTTTTTGCATGGATAAAAAGGAATAGCTCCTATTTTGCATGTATATATATTTTAATGATTCCTAGTCTGTCTCTAAGCTGGAAGCTGGCTTTCAGTGGATGTGAAATTTTGTGGGCTCATTTTGTGCCCTTCCATTGTAGTTTATAAAGTACATAAATATTAGGGTGGGGAGGATTTAAAATGCAGGAAGCTCAGTAAGTGTAATTTAGATAAAAAATAAAAAGTTGCTGGTTGTTTTTTCAATGAAGTTTTCTCCTTTCCTGCCCCTCAAATTCTACTACAACAGTATAAAAGGTAAAAGTTCGCCTATTTTTGTAAGAGGAGGAAAAAAAGAGGGCTGAGCATGGAGTCTATTGAAGGATGTTTGAGAAATTGAGTAGCATTTATCAGTAGCTCTGGTGTTTCCCTAGAATATCCTCAGTTCATCCTCTGGGCACTTGGATTCTGATCTCCTGCATCATCCTTGTTGTGTGTTTTACAGATGGGGTTAAAAACCACCCAAATGTTCCTCTACCAATTCAGGCTCTGCTTTGTTGTTATTTTTGTCTTCATATTCTCCTTGGTAAATTTTAAATATTAATTTCTGTTTTGATTCAGGATCTGGAAGAACTCTTCAGTCATTACTAATCAGGGTGAGCCACTCCTCGTGGTTCTTGAGCCCTTTATGGTTTTTATATATTTATATCTGGAGCTGAGCATTGGGAGAAAGCTCCGTCTATGTAAGGTAATAGGGCTACTTTTCTGTTCCAAACAGAATTGGTACTTGGGGAAAGACATCAGTAGTGAAGACTAAAACCACATTGTCAGACACTGTGAACCTGTGCTGTTTAAGTGGTAGGCACCTCCTTGTTAATAAAGGGCCTCCAGGTGAATTTTGGAATGCATAATTAAGTTCAGTCCATTGCAATTTGCCTTCAAATAGATGAACTTTTATGGAAACTGTAATAAGGTGACTACTGGCCAAGAAAAGACTGCTGGAGTGGAAAGGGGGTTGGTTTATTTCCCTGTATGTCCTCGCCTTCTAGTAGACTGTTCAAATTATGGTAACTGTCTTAAATGAGGTGAGATGGCAGATATATATGAACAAAACTATATCCAGTTTCTTAGATGACTAGAAAAAGTTGCCATGTGATCCAGCTGGAGCATGCTGTTAGTCACCATATGACTATATGTAAACTGAAATATTAAATTATGGCAAAGGTTGCATTCGTATTAATGGTTTTTGTTCATGGTTTATTAATTTAGGACTCTATGTAGTTGTTCCCTGTTAAATTGTATCAAGGACAGAGTTAGATTAACACAGAGGGCTCTAAATCTGTGCAATAGATTCATCAATCTGGCAAGAATGTTTGCCAAACCAGTAAAGTAATTCCTTGATTTAAACACCCCATATTACATTTTCTTAAGCTTCATTTGCTGTTGTGTACTCAGGAATATTTTGCTTTATAGCAAAATTTATTTTTCTATACCAAACCTGTCATCTTTTCTGAAATTATCATCTTTAATGGAGAGAGCCATCTGTATATTGTTAAATACTCAACAGGTTCTGGTAAATCAAGTAATTGGCTTTGAATTTCCTGTATCAAAATGGCTATTTAAAAAAAAGGTAACAGTCTTAAAGTTAAAAAAAATATGCCTTGAATTTCTTGTCTTTGAGCAAACTGGAGTGACACTATACCCTTTTCTGTTTGAACTTGGAAACAGTAGGCAAGTAATAAAATAGAAATCTAGATGCGCCCTTGTGTTTATGCAGGTTTCCCAAGCCTCAGTACTTCTTTTCTTGATGAGCACTGAGATCTAGTGTTCACCTTTGCTTTACTGAATCTGTAACAAGTGGAGCTTGACTTTTTGGCGGACAAAAGATGCATTAAAATGTAGTTACCTTAAGAGATGTGCCTGTGCTGTGCTTCATATCTGAGCTATACAGGAATCACTCCAGTATATTTGTGGCTCTGTTTAATAGTTGCAAGTAGAAAATAGCTCGTGAGATCAGAGCTGTAGACTTCCAATTTGTGCTGTGCCACTTGTCCTGTGAGTGGTGTGAGCAGGGCAGAGGTCTGTGTAGTGCAGGGGCGCTGCCATGGCCAGTGCACATCAGCTGGAGGCCTCATTAAACACACAGCAACACTAGGAGTGGTTCAGGCAACCATGTGGAGGTTGTTCAGCTTGAAGCCATCTGATCTGTGAAAGCATAATATGAAAGCCGTGCAAATCCTGGAGTCATCAGTGAGACTGTTCCATTTTAGAATAAGCTTCGGGTTTTTAGACATCTTTGGCATTTGTAATGGTTTAGTAGTATCTTGCTGCAGTTTTCACCCAGATAATGTTAACTCCTTTTTCTAAATGCCCTATCTGCATTAACATTTAACTGGAAGTATTGCAAAATACAACATTCAGTTTCGAGGGCAGCGTGGACAAACAAAACATTAAAACCATAATTACTTCTGAGACTAACTGCATGAGCTATGAAGTTACCTTTAGAAACAATTCTTTTGTTTTCTAAATTTGAATCTTTGAAGCATGACTGAAAACTAGGCTGTGTTTGCACTATCCATTTAGCAGGTGTCCAGAAACATTTAAACATGACAGCTGAAAATTAGACAAGCATTCAAAAACACATGATGCATACAAATCAGCTATGTGTGAGCTGTATTTTCACAAAGAAATTAAATAAAATTCATTAATGCAAGAACTTTACTGTCCATTTGTTTTGCATTTGGTAGCTAACTAGCATGTATCTGAAGAACTGTTGGATTTTTCTAGGTCAACCACTGATTCCTAGAGAACATTAATTTTCATAGTGTTTGATGCCTTCTAAATGGAGTTACTGAATCATCATTGATAGGTAGCTTACGTTGCTATATTATATTACTATTTAATGTGTTAATATATGTAATTGTTTTATTTTAAAATTACCTTCTTCCATTTCTGCATCTTTTTGACTGTCATGGTCTTCATTTTTTGTCAGTCCTATTTCTGAGCAGCTCCTGTAGTAATTTTTCTCTGTAGAACAGTTTTGCCAGCACATGTAGACAGATCACTATTAGTTGGTTTTTGTGTTGTACCTCAGACATGTCTTGCCCCAAAGACTGCTGGCTTAGCATCCAGAGTTTCTTCCAAGACTTAGCCCACTTGATGCTTGCTTGTTTAGGAGGGGATTGCTTTAGAAATAATGAACATGAAAATCATGTCTGATTTAATGCAAAACTAGTAGTTAATGATGGTTCTTCCTATTTCTGGTTTTTCTCATTTCTTATGTTTTATTGTATTTCAGGGTACTGGGGTATGAAAATATCTTCTCAGCTGAGTATGTATAATAAGCTGAGTATATGTAATTTCTTGTATAAAGGGATACTCTTAGAGTAGGAGATTCTGCATTATAGCATAGGATGTATCCTGGATTTTCAGGTTGTGTTGTCTAATGAAGGTGTAAATCGGCAGTTAGGAACAGTCTTAGAGACTGAGCTGTACAGAGCAAATGTTTCTCCACCTTTTCAGCTGGCAGTATTCTGGCCTATTCTATTTCCATGTCCCTAGTGGGAAAATTCTCGCTGGGGTTCCATTTCTTTGTCTGAACAGAACAGATGCCTCTCAAATACATGGTTTTGTCAGTTTTTAATGCAACCTTTGAAGCTTTCTTGTGTGTTGTCAGTATCTCTAGTGATGGGAAAGTGCAGAAGAGATAAAATATTTTGTGCTCTTATGTCAAGTGAGAGAGGCTTTCTTTCACAAGACCTGTTCCATTTCTGTTGCCCTGTATGCCTGGAATGCAAGCATTCAGGTCACTGCCTAGGCAAAGTAACCTTGTGCATAAATTATGTGTTGTTTTCAAAGTGATTTCCAATTTCAAAAGCACTGTCTTGGTCTGTATTTCATGTGAAGGCTAGCAGGTGTCATAGCCAAGAAAATATTGTTTCATGGTGGTGCTGTGCAGAAGGTAAATACCCAGATGTCTTGGGGAAAGCACATGGTTTTCCAATTAATTTCTAATTGTGGATACATAAACTTTCTGTGCTTAATCAGTGGCCCATGAGCTGAGAAAGATTTTAATTGCCTGCTGTTTCAGCTAAACTTCTTGGAGTCCTCATGCAGATGAGCCTGGACTGATATTTAAAAGTAAAATGTGAGATTGCCCAAGTGCAGCCAGAATGCCACGATGAGGACAGGCCAGATAACAGCCTGTCCCACGAGATCTGCACAGCTGTGAACCTCGATGGAGCCACACTGGTGCCACCTCAGGTCCTAACATGTTACATTCATGTGCTCTTTAGAGTTAAAACTTTCCTACTCTGGAGGCCTGTTTTGAGCAGTGACCAGTGGTATTGTATGTGTAATAAGTATTAAATGGAACAGGGTCTGGAATGAGTATCAATCCATCTCTCTCTGCCTTCCAAACAAATCAAATTATATGTTCTGCAAAGACAAGTTTACCTGATATATTCCTATTGTTTATATAATTTCCCACTGCAAGGTG